>OLMO02000009.1:16666674-16692724 GCA_900291935.2 Cassiopea xamachana | reverse complement strand
AACCTCACTTCTCTTTTATTTCCCTTCTCTCTCCAAACCATTCTCTCCAGCTCTCTCCGCCATCTCTCAAGTGCCAAATAAACAGGAGGATCGGAAAAAAATTTCGAAATTCAATCAACAAGGGTGGAGGTCAAATTAAACGGGAGGGTCGGAATTTGAGATATGGCTTCAAAGGATTAGAAAGCGACGGAAAGAACTTCTGTTACAATAAACAGGTTGTTGTAAAGCTTAAAACTAAAATATATACAGAAGCATGATATTTTGCATTGAAATGTGGGCGTGATAGTACTAACAAAGAAAGATGAAGAGTTCGTAATAAATATCATTTTCTTTAAAATTCATAAATGGGGGTCGTAATAAGTTCGGGGGGTCGGAAAAAAATCGAAAAATTAAGAAGAGGGAGGAAGGAGTTTATTAGGAACACGAGAGTATTCACCTTTCTTTTCCTCTCTCTCTCTCTCTCTCTCTCTCTCTCTCTATGTATGTATCTCTCAAATAGCAGATCCTTTAGTAAATCAGTAAACAGAGACTAGAANAACCTCACTTCTCTTTTATTTCCCTTCTCTCTCCAAACCATTCTCTCCAGCTCTCTCCGCCATCTCTCAAGTGCCAAATAAACAGGGGGATCGGAAAAAAATTTCGAAATTCAATCAACAAGGGTGGAGGTCAAATTAAACGGGAGGGTCGGAATTTGAGATATGGCTTCAAAGGATTAGAAAGCGACGGAAAGAACTTCTGTTACAATAACCAGGTTGTTGTAAAGCTTAAACCTAAAATATATACTGAAGCATGATATTTTGCATTGAAATGTGGGCGTGATAGTACTAACAAAGAACGATGAAGAGTCCGTAATAAATATCATTTTCTTTAAAATTCATAAATGGGGGTCGTAATAAGTTCGGGGGGTCGGAAAAAAATCGAAAAATTAAGAAGAGGGAGGAAGGCGTTTATTAGGAACATGAGAGTATTCACCTTTCTTTTCCTCTCTCTCTCTATGTATATATCTCTCAAATAGCAGATCCCTTAGTAAATCAGTAAACAGAGACTAGAACAAAGCCTTTTTTCATTATATTAATTTATCCAAATAGAAACAAGCACTTCTGGTATTGATTATAACATACTAATGATAGCCGCCATATTTGATATTGAGCATGCTGAAAGCGATATGATTGATACGTTTGATTAAATATGTGTTTGCCATATGTTAAATACTTAAATCAAGCTCCTTTTCCTGCTCCTTACAAGACATAAAGCCACCTCTATATTTTCCTATGCCTTCATTGGCCAGTTTCTCTCCATATCATTGAATTTCCCTTCACAGATAGCCTATCTAATTTTTAGCTGTTATCAGAGTGTCTTGAATTTTATGTTCGAAGTCACAGTAAGGTTCCTATTTTCATTTCTGCATTTACGTATAAGCTTATGAAATTGTGATGCAAAATTGGAGTGCAAGAAGGATCCAAAACTATTCATAAGATCTTGTTTCCGAAATCGTGATCACTTCAATCAGTATTGAGTAGGTGTTTCTGTTATGTTTTCCATTCATTTTACCACCGATTATAATTGCTGCTTACACTGAGAATAAATGCTCAAAAATATTAAAATCATGGTGATAGAGCCTAAATGATAATTTTTGGCAAACGTTTTCTGTGGTTGAGAATGGCCAGCTATGTATGTTAGCTAATGGGCCCTTTTCGAATACTCCATGGTATGAAATCGTTGCAAGTACATGTAAGGATTCTGCAAGTTAATGGTCTCTTTCACTGAGGCATAGATTTCTATGTATTCCACAAGAGCAAATAGGAAACATTAAAAGTGCCAAAATTTTCTTACCTATGTGCATTCAAAGAGCAGCGCCATTCTCGCTACCATTTGTCTAAATGAAGAAACAGAGGTCTAAAAGATGTTTTGCGGCTTGTAGACAACTGAATTTCATGCATTACACAATAGCTACTATTAAATCAGGTGCAAAAGCGAAACAATGAACAATGAGATGAATTAAATTTCATTACATTTAAATTGTAAATGGGAGTTGCTCTTCAGTTTTACCTGGTGTTGAATAGGCCCTCTGCTAAAAACTTATGAATTAAAAGTTACTACACAAGCAAAATAAATGAATAAATAACCTAATTAAAAATTCAAATTAAAATACAATGTAAAGAAGCTATATATTTCCATACAGAAGCAAAGATAAGATAAAGAAGTAAAGAAAGCAAAAATGAAGCCATGACAAACCTCTAGAATGAAAGACCTTACCATCACGATAAATGATTATGTTTCACTTGTTGGCAAAAGCGATGGGAAGTAGCAGTGGCGGTTTTAGGGACTTGTAGTGTTCTTATTTTGTTAATTTAAGTAGTGTATATCTAAGTATTTTGTTAACATGTACCATGTGTTTTTGTCATATTTATTTTAATTTAGGCAATATTAGAAGTTGTTTTGATATGTATTTAGGTATTTTTGTTAATAGAATTGAAGTTGAAGTTGACTTAGGGCCTGGGTCGAAATCATCTACGGGGCCCTTGTTTCAAAATTGTTTGTTAACGAAGAGTAGGGTAAGTGCCATTTTCCAGCCAGTGGCTGGAAAATGGTATTTTGAAGCTGGTTTTTTGCAAATACAGTATTTTATACGAGCACCATTTCACTATTCTTTGAAGAGGGATTTGCAGAAAGTATGGTACACAGTCTCTCGTATCCAGTGTCTACAATAGGGCCCTAGGTGCTCAGATTGCTGGAAAATGCTGTCTTGAGATTGGGTCATTTTTCTAATTTTTGAAGCAGAATTTAGAGAAAATGTGTTAGACTTTCTCTCGTATATAGAGTGAAATATAGGGCCCACCTTGGTTGGGCCAGAAGAAAAATTTTCAAAATACAATTTCTCAGATGGCTTGAAAATGCTATCTTGAGATTACTTTTTGGAAATAGAGGCCATTCAACCGTTGCGTAACGCCTCTGGGAGGGGAGGGTACCATGATTTGTTACGCTATTGTTTATTTATATGGGGGGCTATACTACGCACCGTTATATTTGGCATTACGTAACATGTGAATGACGCCACACAGTGTTTAATAAGAGAGTAACATTGCTAATTTGTAAAGCAAAATTTACGGAAAGTGTAACATGAGCATAAACTTCAAAGCGCAGAAGATTGTGCATTGGTTCTCTTGAAGGAAACGCCGAACAACGTCTCTCTCTCTCTCTCTCTCTCTCTCTCTCTCTCTCTCTCTCTCTCTCTCTCTCTCTCTCTCTCTAGTACGCTTCTCCGTCTCCTATGAAGACATAGCGCGCCGAGTCAGGTTTAGCCATGTGCTTTTATCTTGTGCCATCATTTCTAAATCTGCCTGTCTCTTTTTCCCACCACCATCTAAAACCACCACCTTTACTCTGTTCATGTCTTTTTCTACTGTTTCAACCCATGTTGTCCTCGTCCTTCCTCTTGGCTTTCTCACATATCTCTGGAATTCTCTTAAGGCCCTTTTTGCTGGTGTTTTCTCTGGTAATCTAGCCATTACGAACAACGTAAGGGTGTACAATTCATGCATCTGTCATACATGGCTGCTTTCTCTTGTGGATGATTTACTTTTCAAGAAGAAAGGCACATTCACGATTTGATTCCACGCGTTTTACACAAAACGGACGAACGTAAGTGGAAATCTCAAAGCTATAGAGAAACAAAGTAATCGAGTTATGCTGCTGTTTGGACACGCCTATGCAACTGTGCCACATAGATGACATTTTAACTGAGACCTTGATTGATTTGGAAGGTTAATTTTGATCTCCAAATTAAGTCACCAATAATTGAAGAAAGCAATTGGCGATTAGTGGCTCCCTATGTTTATGTAGATGGACTATACTGTATAATCTTCTTATGATAGAAACTTTAACGATTGTCTAAGCCCCTTTTAGTATAATCCACTCTAAAAATCAGTCAAGCGAACGTCCATTATGTTGAGCATTCCCACGCGTTCCCTCCATTACATTATTCAAGATTATATCGCAACACAACAACACAAAACAACACCCACCGAGCAGGCCTTTTCAAGATGGCGACATACAGTAGTGGACCCGAAACAGATCCAGAAGATACGGAGAAGATGGAAGAAGAAGGTAAATACTGAGCTTAAGTTGTTGGATTTCCGCAACCTGTATGTTTTGTCGAACTGTGTCACATTTAATTCTATTCATGATGTTTACCAGCGAATACAATACATATTGTATGTGCACGGTTGGAAAACTTGCACTCACTCACTGCTACGCAGCAATGTGAGCTGTTTCCTGTCGCATCTAATATCAATTGTACTCGCAGCTCAGAAAACTTTCCTACCGTTCCTCTACGGTGGTATTCTATTCCTTCTGGTTTAGTAAGGCCACCTATGATGCCATTTTGCTTCTCGTACACTTGCTCGAAATAGTGATTCTTGCTTTAATATATCTTGATGTCTTTGGACTCCATTTCATACGATTCAAACGGGGCAGTTACGAATGCGACACCCTTGGGGGTGTGGTTGCACAGTGAACTCTTACCAGCAAGAACCGGTGGGTCAGCTCCCATTGTCAAGTGTAAGCACCCATGTCTTTGAAATCTCTGAAAAGGGGACTAAATTGTATTCCAAATCTGGAACATAGAAGCTAGAAAAAGGGGGTATTTTTTCAAAATAGCAAACAATTTAAGAAAGGGGAAGCCTTTGTATCAACTTAGTCTTTTATAAAGAATACTAGAAACAGCAATGCTGTGGATTTGCTAGTGACCAACTTGAAGTCTCACCAATTAGCATTTATTTATCTATAATTTGATTATGCCTATAAATGAGTGAAGGCTTCCACCTTGGTTCCACATGCCACACTCACCAACATTGCTTCTATCTTTAAGATGGCCAAGTTCATTTGGTCATTCACTGTAATCTATAAATGTATGAACAATTTCCAAACTGTCTTTAAGGAAATTTGTGGATCAAACAAAAGCTATTTCATTTTTATTTACACCATTTTCAACAACTCCACTTTGCTTTTGATTCAACTGCTGTTGTTGCTGCTGTTTCTAGGAATGGGTATAGCTTTCCCATGGTTTGAGAGAAAAGGGGTGGGGATAAAATTTGAGTTAAAAGTCAGAGAGAAGGGTCAGGTTAAACCTCCGACATGGGTGCTTACATCTGCTACTGAGAGCTGACCCACTGGGCAGCAGGATAGGGGAGTGGAAAGGCAGGAGGTTTGGTGGTGGAGCCCCCAAGAAAATTTTTTGTAACCACGCCTTCTATTTTGGCTATAAATGTGGCTTTGCCCTTTTTTAGTGCCATAAAAATGCCAGAAAAAATCATTAAAATGTAGTGATTTCTATGTCTCAATGAAAGACTAGTGACAAGAGTTATTGTAATTTCACCTCTTATTGATCCATGTTGTTTTGAAAAAATGAATCTTAGTATTTTTTATGAAAATTTCACTGGGCAACAGAACTTATTACATTTAAAATTTAAGAAGGTACACATTCTTAAAAGGAACCCCAATATATGGAACCAGCATGTATACAGCCACAATTTTAAGAAATTTGTAATACTACAGGCAATATCCCTAAAGACCTTTTGAGCTTCATATTCTTTTTACTGCAAACAATCAACAATTATGAATCTTGTTTCATGATTGCAGTGAATTTTAAACAGCATGTGTGTAATTCATGTAATAAGTGTGCTATATGTCTCAGAAGGGATTACATTGAAACCGTGTCTCATTGGACATACCGCAAATGATTGAATAAGCAACCAGGGGCTTATTTGTGAAAATCACTTTTAAAGTTGGGGGCTTAGTCAGGAATAGGTGCTTATTAATTGTTGCAAAAAAGCATTATAAATGTCTTGGAATAATAGAGATATCTTTAAAAACTTTGAAACTAAAAGTGTACAACAAAATAGCTGTTAATCAATTTCAATGTCGCTGTCACCCTCTTCCTCTTCATCAATTACTATTTCATATGGTGTGGCTTCTGTTACTTTGTTGGGGTCTACATGACATGGATTTTCTTCTTGTCCATTTGTCAATTCAAATTGTTGGACTAGCATTTCAAGGCCAGCATGGCAAGGGTTTGCTTCGTTGAAGCAATGAATATCTTTATCATCACTTCCATCGATGGCTGAAGTCAAGGCATGTGCTTTAAAGGGTTTGTTGATCATTTCAGATGACAGTTGATGTCATGAATCAATGATCCAGTTTACAATCATGTTATATGGAAGAGGTTTCAGATTGCCACCATTGGTTTCCTGGTGAACCCCTAATGCTTTTAGCCATTCATCTTTATACTTTTTTGTATACGGTTCAATAAAATTGCAGGAAATTTGAATAACTACCCATGGGGTTAGAGATTCAGTTGACTTAGCAATTTGAAAAATTGCACTAGCACTTGATGATATTCAGATGTAATGTCCATTGCTGTCAAGCATGTCAATAAATCAAGCAATTAAGCAAAAATTTTCAGTTGTTTTTGAAATAAAACTTGATCATATTGAGTTAAAAGGAATGTAGATCTTTGAAAAGTAACTTGTTAATAAATATTAATTTGAAGCAATACATAGCAAATTTCCTTGAGTTGTAGTGGCTGTTAATTGGAGTTGCCCAAGGGTATTTATTTTGGAGAGTTTTTTTAAATTCTCAAGGTTTGAAGCCTAAATCTCAAAGCTACTCAAACTTTTTTTGAGATGTTTTAAAGATGCAGCAGCTGGAAGGTCTGAAAGCATAATTTCTACTTTGAAGAAGAAGAAAGAAATTTGGACTGTATGCCTTTATTTAATTATATATTGATCTTTGCATTTATTTCTTTTTCTATCTTATTTTTTATAATTGTATACTTTTGCCTTCAGATCCTGAGGAACAGAAGGTCATAGAAATCAATGATGATGACATAGTAAGTAAATATTCAATTCAATGAATTAGCATATTTGCTTTGTAATTCTGCTTTGTAAACTATCCTATCTAGAAGCAGGTCAAAAATGAACTAATGACATCCAAGATACACATAAAGCTAGTATAGGCTCTGCCTAGCATTTAGAAGGGTACAGCTCAGACAGTATATTGTTTCTTTTATTTGAATGAAATTTGTACACAAACAAACTACTTACACTGCACTATGTAAAAAATAATGGACTACATTACCAAGATGATATCCCCGGGAGCAACAAACCTTAAGCCTGGTTCACACAGTATCTATATGTAGCTGGCTGGCATTGTCTAGGCGTGTTAAACTGAAAAGTGATTTTGCATTCACATGGTGTCTATTTGCTTCTGTTCATGCATTTTTTACAACATAAGAATGTAGTCCAAAGGAATATTGAAGCTCAAAAGAATACTTTTAACACAATGCAAGGCTCAAACCTCATGGGCATTCAAACTTTTTGCTTAATTATGCTTTTTCTAGATCTTGTTTTACACTTCAGATACCAAATCCAGAGCAGGGGCAGGGGGAAATTGCCCCTGGGCCTCATGCTCCAAGGGCTCTCACACCACCCAATGCTTCAAGATCCAGGGGGCCTTAAGAAGTAAGCCAGCAGTATTTTCCATAGTACATTTCTAGACCCTGAAAATTTTCTGCTTGCTTCACTTGCAGGGAGCCTCATCTTTCTCTTTTACTCCAGTCCTCCGAATTCTTTCCATGCCCCCACTCATAAAGGCTGTATTTTCCCAAAAACGTATGCTAGAAATACAGTCACTGCCACAATCTGTTGTCCTAATCATGAAACACAGGGGCTCTCTCATACAAATGGAGATATTTTCATCACACTCTTGATATTGCATGCGATAATGTACCAAATTCTTTGGTAAATGAAGGATGCAACATCTAGCCTCGACCCTACCCCAACACCAACATCACACAGAACAAAATGTTTTGATCTGCAAAAGCTACAAACACCCCACTGAATGTTGATGACAGCCAAAGATAGACACCATGTGAACCAGGCCTTTCTAGCACAGGGCCATTCCATAAAAGGCATAAAACTAAACTAAAGTTAAAACTGTGATTACAAACTATATATGAAACAATACCTAAAAAAAGAAAACTTGTCTCTCAGTAGATGTCAAGCTAGCAAACACTAATTAGGTGGCAGCTGCCATCTTCCAGGTATATTTCTTCACCTTCTTGCATCTGACAAAGCAATAGGTGCTTTGTCTGTACCTGTCAGCCATATTTGAATTCATGTGGAGGCAAGTTTGTATAGTATAAATACGTTTGTTAGTACTTTTTCAGTGTAATTGATGAATTCATAGTTATTTGGTTTCCATTATAGATTGCACCTTATTGAAGTCATACACCTGAATACTAATGAATCATTTATTTTTGCAAGCTTGATTCCTTGATTGCAAGGAATAAATCAGATAATTATTATTTGCCATTGTTTTAGGAAGTGGACTTAACACACAATGGACTTCAAGAAATTGAAGGCCTAGAAAAGCTTCATCAAGTTGAGGTGAGAGCAGGACTATTCAACTTCTTGCTTCAGATACCAAAACTTTCTGATAAAGGACTTTGAGTACTTTTATATACTACAGCATATTTATTTGTGTTGAGCATAAATTCTTGACCAAACATGTCAAACTTGGGGTACAGTCTATGCCCAGAGACATATGGGATTGCACACGCATATTTCTACCTGCATGCAAAATCCCCAGCATGAAGGAAAGACACCAGTGCCAACATAGTTATCAACCGTGCAATTGCACATGCCAAATAAGAACTTCACTGTTGCAACTGCAACACTAGTAACTGTCACCATTTGCTTTCATAACTCTGAATTATCCTGTTTTATCCTAATGAGACATTTTACATGCTTCAGCAGCAAGAAACTCTTTATTGCAGAAAGGCAAATCTCAGATAGTACATGCAATTCTGAATTTGCAAGAGCAATAAATCATGCAGAAAATGACATACATGCTAATTAATGCTTGTGCACACAATTTCTTCCATGGACTGGGGGTGTATAAGTCTGCCTTTGAGGTAATTTTCTTGTCATCAGATTGCTAAATAGTAATAATCAATGTTGCTTTCTCAACCTATAGGTTTATTTGTTTTTACCTTCAGATTCTATGCTTGAGAAGGAACAAGCTCAAAAAGATTGAAAACTTGGAAAGTTTGACAACATTGAAAGAGCTTGATTTCTATGACAACCTTATAACTGAAGTTGAAAATTTGGAGGAGCTCACCAACCTTATGTGAGTGTTTATTCCTATTCCATATAAAATGCTTGTTTGTTGCTATAAAGAGCATGGTATTAGCATTTTTAGATTGGCCCTCTTGTTGTTGTAGAAAGATGAGTACAATAATTTATAATTTCTCTGCTTCTATCAAAAATGCAATCAAGGTCCTTCTCGTGTTATTCATTTTCTGTTGCTTCTGTGTAATGTTTTTCTAGATATGTATCTTATAGTACCTCACCTGCATGCAGGAAGACCTATACAGGAAATGGATAATGGAGGGGGGAATATTCCTTGCAAAGCACCAAAGATATACCACATTGTATTATACTTATTGTATATTATATCATGTTGTGCTACCATGCTATCTATCAACTTTGAAGCAATGCCCAAAAGCTTTTTGATGGTAATGAAATGGATAAACCTTGCTCTTGCTTGCTCCTTTTGGTTGATAATAGAAAGTTATTGCAACCCTCTTTCCCACAATTTAGCATGTATTTTTGAGCAAAAGCTAGGTTAATATGTTTTGACTCATTGTGGCACTAGTGTCCCACTGCTCAAGTGTCTGTTATTTTTTTTTTGTCTAAATAATGTGAAAGAAGTGTTCAAAGAACTTTGGTAGAGCTGTGAAGTCAGAAAGAAAGAATTCAAAGTTTTATGAAATTCCTCCAAGGGTTATGATTTCCATTTAGTTTGTCAGTCTCTTCTCCTACCACCAGAAAGTTGCTCCTTTTGTAGAAGAGTGAGCTTCCAACATAGTGACTTGAGCAAGATAGCTGAGGGTGGTAAAGATTCCACTTTTTTAAAGTGTGCAGTGTTTCTTTTGAGTTAGTACCAAGTATACCCCTCCTTGGACAATTGATATACTCAACCACCAAAGTATGCCCCTCTGCCTCTGCCTTTGTCCAACTGTTGGAAATTTATCACTAAAGTTGATATCATGTTCCTCTCCTTTCTTGTATTGAATGTATGATGTGTTCTGTGCTTTTTGTATTACACAAAAGTGTAAAAGTGAAGTGTAAAAAGTACTTGTCTTCAATAGTGAGCAATATTCAATGGTGTACAGTAACACATAAAGGATTCCACATATATTTGAAATCCTAGATGAAATATGTGTAATCATGAATAAACTAAAACTTTTTCCTCAGTTATTTTTGGGTTTTAAACCAAATTTTGCTTAGTAGCTTGCATAAAATTTGCTTTTTGCTTTTCCACAGAACACTAGACTTGTCATTTAACAAGATAAGAAAGATCAAGAACATATCCTCACTTGTGAATCTCAGCAACTTGTTTTTTGTAAATAACAAAATAAACAAGATTGAGAATATATCAACGTTGACAAATTTGGTTATGCTTGAATTGGGCTCTAATAGAATAAGGGTAAGAACTTTTCTGTTGATAGTTCATCTAAATATCTTTTTCAATAACATATGTAGCTGTGATTCTTTTGGTATGATTTAATCTTTTTATCAAACATATTTTGTAGTAAAATTGTGATACTATTTTTCTAGAAGTAATTTGTTTATCAGTTGAGGATTTGAGAGTGAACAGATTTCAATAACTCTGATAGCAATAAGTTAATATATGAAAACAGGTTGAAGTACCTATGGTTTGCAGGTACTGGCTTTGGGCTAGCTATGGAGATTTGTTGAGTTTTGTAATTTTACAAATGCCCAATCTATGTATTTTATCTATTGAGTTTCCTCAGAAGAATTTTGGTGAATTGATGCTATTGAATGATTTGTGTGATTTTTATGAAAATCCTTTGTATTTTAATGATGCTCATTCNCATAATTTGACAAGATTTTTTATGATTTTAGAAACTTGAAAACCTTGATTCATTAAGTAACCTAAAGAAACTCTATGTTGGGAGAAACAAAATTACAAAGTTAGAGGGCTTGCATAGTCTGCCTAACTTGGAAGTTCTCTCAATTCAAGTAAGTATCATTTTGGCAGTTTCATAATGTAATGTTATGCCAAATCTTAATTTTTTTTTATGTTCTGATCTAATCATATCCCTTTCTTAGCCTGCAGCTTGAAAATGTTAAGATTTAGTGAAGTTTTCATTGAAGCATCAGCAGTTTGTCTTCAGCCAGTTATTTGAATTGATTTTATCTTACATAAACTGAAAACAGCTTTTAGATGGTATCATATCAGACATGAAATATCATATCATCCCAATTGATTCTGCAAAATCTGCTTCGATCATTATGACAAGTGTATGGGATGGATTTAGATTTGAAAATATTCATTGTTATCCTCACTAGAATCACTCTATTGTGAACCTGACTTAAGGGGATGCCCGCACAAGTTATAGTTTGCAGATCAGCTAGTATTCAAATGTTCCATAAATCTCTTTTAATGTAGATGTAAATATTAGGGCTATCCTACAAAGAGCGATTAGTCGATAGTCGGTTATCAGTTCTGGTATGCAGTCAACGGTTTCTTGACCAATTATTCGTGAGGAGTCAAATTCTTTGATTACCTGGGCATAGTCATGAGCTTCAATTATCCGATTAGTCAACTTCTTAGATTCTTTGGGCGTGCTCACATGCACCAATTATCTGGTTAGTGTAAAAAAATTCGATTCTCTGGTCGAAGCATAGAGTTAGGGAAACTATAGTGCATACTAGACCCCTTAGAACTGGCTGTGAGTGAGGCAACTATTCGTATTTATGAACTATTTGCCAATGAAGACAGTGTTGTTACAAATTTTCCTGAGTATTTTCAATAATATCTAGAAGTTTTAAATACTGCGATAGATAACCGCATTTTTTAGCCACCCTATCTTTGCTCTCCTACGTTGCCACGCATCACGTGATCTATTCGGCTCTCTAGTCTTCCTAATTATATGGGTTGAAGTGCAAACAATCTGGCTGTTACTATGTCAGTAATCAATCGAATGACTCTTTATGGTGCTACTTCGCTGTGGTCGAACAGACAGTTTTCTTGCATTAGTTTTGCAGGGAGTTCCCTCATAAGAAACTTTGTACTAGAAACGCCATATGTCTGACTATGCCTTTGGTGGAATCAGCCTAAATTATGACCACGCCCATATTACCAAATAATCGATTTTTTGATGAATATCAGACCAAATAGCCGAATAATTAAATCAAAAGGTATGGACAGCCCTAGTAAATATACTTGAAAATGTAGCTGGAACTCCTCTAGAAAGCAATCTGCTAGTACAGCAAATTTTTATTGGTCCAAAGCTATTCAAGCAATTTGAGCAGATGACAAGTATTTCGAATGCTGTGTTGATATCTTTGGAACGTGAAAAAAGTAATTTGTAATTGATAGATAACTAAAGGGTGTCTAATACTGATGCCTTTGAGAAGGAGCTTTAAGAAAGAATGGCCATGAAAGACTGCTTTAAATTATAATACAAACATGTATACAACATTTTGATGAGTTTTGTAATTTCACTGTTTTTGTTAAGAATTTTTTGCTAATTTCTTTTGTGCTAGGAAAATTGATTCATTCCAAAATTCATCATTTTATTTGCAAAAGTTCAGTGCTAATTAGGTTTCAGTCTATAGCATATTTTGGCTATTGAAGATTATTGAAAATTTTTTTTAAAAAGTATATATGAAAGATCTGCGGTATGTTTGACTTGTTCACCGTGATTTTGAACATCCTTATGTTTTATATTCCGTATTTCCTCTGCAAATAAAGATATAATAAATACCTCATTTGGATAGTTAAGATTCCATAATTTCAGGTCAGTGCCACATTGGTGCGTAGGCAGCAATTTGTTTTTTTTATTTTTTCAGCAGAGCTTTGATACGAAGTTGACAATCTAAACCTAGTGGAACTCCCTATCAGTACTGTTTATATTTACCTTATACATGTGAGACTTCTCTTCTTCCCCTAGTATGCTTTTGCACAGTTGAGTATTCCTCTAGCTAGCTCAAAAATGAATGTAATCTTTGTTTGTTTCACGGTGAAAGATATTGGGTACTATAAAAATTTCTATGTTACAAGTCCTCTATATGTAGCTAGTCTTTTTGTAGTATGAATCATAGCAAGGTAACGTTTGAACAACAAAGTCAAGGTCACTACCAGTCATGCTTTTTCGACAAATAGGACAAACAATGTCTTGGTCGAACCATGTTAAAATGCAATCTTCATGGTAGACATGTCCACATTTTAATACAAAGAGTTGCTGTCCTTCTTTATATGCCCCAAGGCATATTGAACAAATAACATCCATGTTATCCATGGTTTCTGTGGAATTCGATTTTCTGTCTGTTGCGCCATACATTTTTGCGGAGCTAGAAACTGAGCTGTTTGAGATTCTGGCACGCCCTTCAAATAGTTCATGCTGTGTTTTGATCTTAATAGAGATAGGCCTTTCTATTTGGAACTTTTTGGAGAGAATTATACGCGTCTGTCTCTTTTTCCTTTCTTGTCTTCCTAACCACCAGAGGAAAGCCTNTTCAATAGGCAGAGAAGTAATCCAAAAATGATTAGTGAAACGGTCATTATTATTACTTGTGCCATTCTGACCTGTTGTGATGCTCAAACACCAAATTGCACATCAATATGAGTCAATATTTTCTCAATGTGGCCTCTTGTTTATTATATTTTGCAGTTTTATTGTGGTGGTGATATGTAAATGTATCTTGTTATGCTAATTCGATTTCAGTAACCTTATAGCTGGTTTTGCAACCTGATATGCAGCCAGAGAAGCAGATTTCCACTGATATCCTTAACTTTCATTTCATTGTATGATTTACTGAATGCTTTTCTGAAACTTTTTTCTCTTGTTATAGTAACTCCATTTCGCTAGAAGTAGTAAAGTGCAAAGTTTCTTAAACTTTTGTGATTAAGTGAAATCTTCATACATCTCATTCTCAGGCTGATTTCTCCTAGAAAAGATAATTGCATCTTGTTTATGTTTAATTATTTAAGTATCAGAAGTTGGTGGTGTTACTTGATTACAAGAGTGTCTTAGGTTTCTGACGATTGTAGACCCAAAGTATGAGAATTCGACGAAGGAAGTAAAGAATGGTTCGAATGAGCACATTTCAGTTGATTGTTGTTGCTGAAGCATTCGAATGATTAGTTGAAGTTTTGTTATTTCAATGGAAATAAATCCCAATAAGGAATTATTAAAAAATCTTTTAGGTCAAGAACAGAATTATGATTTATTGAAAAAGTTACACCAATTTCATTATTGGTGAAAAATTTATTTTATTGCAGCTGTTTTATGGAGTTTGGAAAATATGTATGTTAGTGGCCTTGCTTCCTCAGCACACATTAGGACATGCCTTAATTAAGCATATTTTTAGTAATTACTTCTAACGTTCTTTTCTACCAAAGTTAAGTTGTAATGCCTATTTGCTCTGCGCACAATGCATAATTTCCTTGTTATTTTTTGGAGTTTTAGTTACTTTGCGCTATTTCTTTATGCAGTAAGATTACTTTCAATTTCTTCTTTCGAAGTTTTTTGTTTACTCAAATAAAATGCTTGCAAATGCGAATTACCTAAAAATCTACTTACTTAACACTTGACCTTGCGCATTCCTTATCTGCAATTAAATGTGTGTGTCATATATTTTTGGATAAAATTATATATACCAAGGGCTTTCCCTCCGCTGGCTATAATATATTATCATCAATACTGCTATTTCGTGCTTTTTCGTAACAATAAATAGCTTACGTTTGTCATAAAATATATGATTTTCAAATCAATAACCATCGTTCTTTGTGTTGAAGTTCTACTTACATTCTTTCGTCAGTGCTTTGGNGAGCCAGCAAACTATATCTTCACTATTACCAGCAATAGGCTTGCTATTCTTGTCCTGGTATTAACTGCTAAAGTTATTCGTCAAGTTCTCAACCTGTTGCTTTTCTTTGCCGTGCTGTTGTTAACCAGTTGAATTTCCGTACACTGCTGTGATTACCGTGTCGCCTAATTTATTGGGCTCAATTTCGTTGGATTAATCAATAGCCATCTTTCAAAGCATGCAATTTTTATCCATTATAATTGATACTAAGATGTTCAAGTAATCAATTATTGATTCCTTAATGAAAACATTCAATTTTGTCAGGTGGAATTGNGAATAAGAGTTTCCTTCGTGATTTGGTTTCACTTTTCTGTCTTTATTATAATGCCGAGTGCTATTTCAATATGTTTGCTTATCCAGCATTGAAAGACTTAGCTTCTTTACATAATAGGATAATCAGCTTGCTTTTCGTATGTTAATTACCTTACCTATACGAGTATATTAGTTTTGGGATGAAGCTCTAAAAGGTTAAGAGGTATCGCAATGTATTTGAAGCCCTCTCTTATGAGAGCAGAGTATTTGGATAATTTTATAATAATTTAAGTTGACAGCAATAGTTTTTTTCCTTGGATAGGCTTTATTGCAATGCCTTAGGTACGTGAATTCCATCACGGACTGCAATTCCGTCACCAAAAAACAGGGCTCTGTTATCAAACAGAAAAGCGCTTTTCGGAAATGTATTGTGGGACATTATGACAAGTTCCATTATTTTTGTCTGGTTGGCCTTATAAGTGGGCATTTTATATAGATTTTCTATATATATATAAATATATATATATATATATATATATATATATATATATATATATATATATATATATATATATATATATATATATAATATATATAAAGTTATACTGACCAGTTTTCATGTCAATGTAAAGGTGTAGTATCTAACTACAATCTTGGACAAAATGTATTGAGATAAGGACAAAAATGCAGGTAGTACTGATGAATCATAAACTTCAACTCAGCAAAGGAGTATTGTAGCCCCCTTTCCCCCTTTGATCGATGTTGAGTGATAAGAGGGGAAGTGTGAAAGGGATTCACATTTTTTGGGAAACTTAAGTTTGTCTCATGATTTTTATCGAAGATTGCAGTATTGCCCCCCAAATATAGCATGTTTGAACTCGTGTAGAAGTACATGGTATTCTATTATTTTTTTGTAGAGTAATAGACTTGTGAAAATGGAAGGTCTTGATGGGCTTGTGAGCCTCCGTGAGCTGTACATAAGCCATAATGGCATTGAGAGATTAGAAGGCCTGGAGAAAAATGTAAGTGTAATATATGATTTTTTTGTCTATTTCTGCTATTAAAATATATATTGGCTCAAAAGCAAGGTCTGATGGAATACTGCTTAGTGTTTATGCAATATAAATCATTCAGTACACTGCTTATTGTCTTTGCTGATAAATTTGCTGTTGCATGTCTAGGTTTACAACTAATAGTGCAATCCGCGTATGTGGAATTCGATGACTCCGGTAATCGATAATTTTGTGGATCTAGAATTAATTTCATTAATCTTTAAATTTTGTAATATCATTCAATCAATCAAGCTAATTACTAAATACCCTTCACAGTTACTAGAAATGTAATTAAAGTATTAGCATAGCATTCAGGTATTTGATTTGTCCATCGAACAGTTTGTTAACTCGAAGTGTCTTTTTTGTGTTTACTATCAAAGGTTAATCTGAATACTTTGGATGTGGCTGGAAACAGGATTCGAAAGATCGAGAACATATCACATTTGCAACACCTAGAGGAATTCTGGGTAATTTTAGAAATTAATTTATTCAAGCGTGGTTCCCTAGTGTTTCTTTTCGTTATTGAAAAACCTGAGTATTTCGAGGACTTCTACCCCATTGCCATGTAGTCTGATTTCAATGGATGGATTTGTTCTTCGTAAATCAAACCTCAGTATAGTGCAGATGTAAGACAAGGGTTATATTAAGTATGACATGTATCATGCTATATTTAGGCCTAATTAAAACGGGTAAAGATGCTATAATGTTTATGAGAGGAAAATTTACCAGGATATCTTCGTCTATGCAGCAGAAGTGAGAACTAAGTGAACCAAATCAGTTATAAGATAGAAAGAGATTTTTTGTATGTTTCCTTGTGGTCAGCATTTACTTTTCTACTGCAATTGCTTCATATCTTAAAAACCATAGTNTCTAATTTGTTATAAACGCTCAGATGAATTGTTGGGGTGATTGATCGTTCTTATAATGTTTCATTGTGAATATGTTTTTTGATGAAGAGAATCACTTTTTATTATCGTAGATGCTAATCTAGGGTTGAAGTCAATTTGTTGCAATCTCCGTCCTTATTTGAAGTGCACATGACTTAATCCTTTTCACTTCTAGTGCAATGACAACCAAATAGAAGACTGGAATGATCTGGAAGAGTTAAAGAAAATCCCAACATTGGAGACTGTCTATCTTGAGCGAAACACGATACATAAGAACGATCTCACCGGATACCGACGAAAAGTGCTCTTAGCGTTGCCTCATTTAAAGCAGTTAGATGCAACATTGACTGGGAAATAAGCATTATTGAGTATTTCATAAATGGTTATGGCAAAATGAAGCAAACAATTACGTGCATGACTTTTAATCATTCTGAAAAATATGCAAGGAATTAATACAAGCAATTTGAGGCTTCTAAATATATTTCTAGCTGGGGCTATTTCTCTGTATTCTATTTCATCACGTGTTAGGGCGCGATTGTGGTAAAATAAGTGTGAGTTGAATAATTTTATATGCATTTTATTTCCTCAAAAGACAACAATTCTAAGGATAATTTTTACAAGTAGACTGCACTTTGTGTGATTCAGTTGTAGTCAATAAGTTCCTGATTTTAACAACTCCACTCTCATTAATTCTGGGCAGTCTATGTAGCAGGGGAAGATCCCTTATTGGCAGAATGATGCCCAGCACGATCAGAAAAGTTACATACCTTCTTTTATTTCAAAAGTTGTTGTACAATGCACACGCATTTCTTTGATAGAATTTCATTGCTTTGTTGAATGTTAAAGTTGTCCTTTTATTCAGATTTCTTGAATCAAGAATTTCCTGTGCCAATTTAATCTGCTTAGCCACTACAATATTCCTTATTTTTGTTCCCTATGACTTTGAATTGTGGACTTTTTTAGTTTTATAGATCCTATGTCATATTAGTCCAACTAATTACATCTACTTTTGCAATAATTTAATGACAACAATGCTCATATGCAATCAGGATAAAGTTTTCAGACAGATTCTAAATTATACATGCAATTTCTTTCCAAATTCTAGAGTTTATATCAACTCGGAAATTTACCTTGCTCAATATAGCAAAAGTAAACCACGAATGATTTTGTTTTATGTAGGGAATAGTTGTTGCATTGCGCTAGTCTGTTAAGGCCAATTTTTTATGAAAAGTGCTACTATTGGGATTGAAGAAAAATGATTTACTCCATGCATTTGAAGAAAATGATTCACTCAACAACTCAGGAAACAACATTCTTTACTCTCTTAGTCAGTCACAATTATCTTTTAAACCAACAGATTCTCTTTTACTTGAATGAATTCAAATTAAAGAGATTCTGCTTGTTTAAAGATAATTGTGCACGGGCACATATTTAGACATTAGCAGATTTCCTTGCTAAATCAGCTAAACGCTTTTCAAAATGCACTCTGCTTCATTGAAATAATATCTTCCCTGTTGTGATAGTGGAGTACATTGTGAGGGGAGCATCATTTATAAGAAATACAGAGCAAAATAAGATTTGGTGCTAAATACTTGAAGAAGTACGCACAGAACATTTCAATGATGTTCAAGCAAACAACCTATTTTGCTTTAGGTGGTCATCCACAAAGGATGTCCACACATTTCTGCTAGTTTTCCACCCATCCCTCCCCGTCTCCATACCTGTCCGCTTTTTGCTTAACAAACCCAATCCCCCTGTCCGTGTGGAAACTGAGTTGAAGGACAATTAAGGAGCCAAAACAATATGAAAAAAATGATAGATATTTAAAAGAGACATGTATATTGTATGTTTTTCTTGATTGCATCTTTATTTCTCACTCTTTTACGAAGGAAGACGATAAAATGACCTCTAAATGCACTCACATCAATTAAAGAGATAGCACTGAAAAGGACGTCTACTTTCAGCTAAACCCACTCCCTCCCCTTTTCCGCATTATTGCTAACCTCCTCCCTCCCCTAAGGTGCAGATATCCTTTATGGATGCCCCTAAATGAATGTTCAGACAACTAGTACGTAATTTGTACGAGCAAACAGCACTGCATTTTCTACTGGTATTTTTGGTTTCTGTATGAAAGACATTCCTACACACAGTCAATATATTGCAAAGGAAAAAATTCTTGAGATTCCGCGTGACCAATGAGCGGAAAGCTAGGTACCTACTGTTTGAATAAGCTAAACAGGAAAATTGCCCCAGATTGTCCTGGTATACGAGCGAGAAAAAGGTTCCTAGCTATTCAGCATTTCCTAAAGTGAATGGGCCACAGCGAAGACTGGCTTTGAAGGTATTTGATTTTATACAAAATTTCCTTGCATACAATCAGTTGAATTATTCCTGATACTCATTGTTTAGCTAAGAAACTCCGATGTTGCATGATGGCATATGAAGCTGATTTTAGAGTCTCAGGCTATACCAGTATATTATGAGTAAAGTGCAATCTTTTTGGTGGGAAGGTTGGGTCAGCTGAACTTTAAATAAGTGAACAAGGTTTTCAACAATACCTGCTTGAGTGGCCTTTGGCCGATTGGTTTCCTTTTAGCTACTTACTGCAGAGGGATGCGGGAAATAAGAAAATGGGAGGAAGGTATGCTTGGTGCCAAAGCAGCCCATATAGTGATCCAACGCCTGATTATATATGCAATACTGTTTACTGCTGCATTTTTTGTACAGCCAATGTCGTGCCTATGAAGACCGTATACTGAAAGATCGTTCTCTAAAGATACGGACAACCGGACTCACTTTGATCAATTGTGAAACTTTAAAAAACTAAATCTGAAGAGCATATTATACTCTCAGTAGGTCGGTTTGGGTTACATACACAAATTGTAAAAATGTATAAGATGTTTGGGAAAGTTTTCTTGATCATTTCTAAATGTTTGGCAGTGGTGATTTCTAAACATTTTGGCAAGGGCTCTGGGTGCAGCATCAAAAAAATGGGTGTGATGTAGTTGGAATCACGCCCATATTTTCAACGATGCAGATATGATGCGTTTCCTCAATTATGAAATAATATAATCAAAAATTATAAATATCTCAATAATCATGCACCAGTGCAAAATTCAACCTTTCAATACAATAGTAATCCCTTTGGATGCAAGTAATACGCTTTAAAATGCAAGGTCAGCCCAAGATTCTTGGGGGGTTCAGCCCACCTACCCCCAATATGCAGTAATTTTAACAAGGGGGATCCACCCAATTGAGTCCCCTAGAAATCATCCCTGATTGACAGCATTATGTAACCAACCTGAATTATAATGAAAAGTTTTTGGAAAACATGAAAATTAACTTTTTAAACAAAACAATAAATTGGTTACGATCCAACACTTGCTTGTTATACAATATAATTAAGTAAAAAATGTCAAAATGCCCAAATAAACAGAAGAGCCAAACAAAAACAAGACCTCTATACATTGCTCACAAAAGAAATCTGTATCGCTCTCTAACATAGGCTAACATCTGAAGTATTGTCAATTATGCCGGCCTGACAAAGTGAACAAAATCACCCGACTGATCAAAGTCCCTTTGTTGATTGTAAAACATATTCTATATGGCTGTTCAGCTGTTGATGTAATAAACGGCAAAACACGTAGTCATTGATTTTATGATTTACATATTCACCCAATACAACTAGTAATTGAGTTATTAAGTATTGGATTTAATGTAGAAACTCAAATTGAAGAAGTTTAATGCGTTGAGTTTATTTGTCTATTTTCCTATTCCATGTCAGTTAAATTAATCCTTACTTTTCCTGTTTCTATGAAGTGCGTCATTAAAATATTTATTTTGCTTTGAAAAACAACCCAAGTTTTTATCTATTAACAACAAGAATCCTCTTGTGTATTGATTTCATGCACAATAGCATATTACAATGACATGTTAAGCAACTACAAAGGTCCAAAGCATACTTTACAGATACATAGTAGGCAAATCCACTCCAGCTAGATGCTTGAAGTGCAAGCAGGAAGTAGGAACCTAGGGGCCAAAGGAACTATTCCCCCATCTTTTCTAGCATACTATACACAAAAATGCCCTTTTCAAACCCGAAAATGTCCCTTCAAGGTAGAGAAGTGCCCCTTCAAAATGCAAAATTGCCCTTCAAAATTCAAAATTGTCCAAGTTTTCAATGTAAAATGAAATCCAGAACAATATCTGTAACAGTTTTCTCTGAAGATGATTGTGAGCATTTTTTCACAGACAGGGACATACATTTTGGATCAAATTTTCTTCTCTATTTTCAATTTCTGGAAAGCCCACATAAGGCCAGTCAGGGTTGGAGTGATCTATAGATATTCATTAGATAAGGCGGTACACACAACGAAAAAATTTGTTCAGTGGCTTGTAGTTGTTGTTGTTGTTGTAGTTGCCTAGGAAAAACCGTACAAAAGGTACTAACACACGTAAAATTGGTTTAGTTTGAAGTGGAATTTCCTAACTGTGCATAATCTATGGAGCATTCTATTCTTCCATTTATGCTTTTTGAACCTTGTTTATGAAATGCACGCTTTTGTAAGAAAATGTGATCGGCTCCTAGTACTAAAAGCTCAAATTAATTTGACGTAAAAACTCTTTGGCATTCTGGTACTAAAAGTTTCTTACTTAGTTTCTTACTTTCGAGACCGAAACTCACCTTAGTATTTGAAAGTCAAACATCTCGAGACAAATTTCCAAGCAAATCAAAATCACAAAGTACAATGTTTTCACTGCAAAAATCATATAAAAATAAAAAATGGAAGCAATTCAATGTACTCTATTCCATAAAAATTGAGATTGTGCAGTTACTTAAGTTTTTTTGAGCATAATGTAAACCTTTCTTTCGGTTATGGCAGGAATGGTAGAAAAGCACAACACAATACTTTTGTTTCCAAACACTTATTCATCCAAAACCAATGCTACTCATTACTAATCAATGCTATGGGGCTTTACAAGCACCACGTATAGGCGCTGCTAGCGTTAAACTTTTCTCAAAGTTGAACTCTAGTTAACCTAGCAGACTCTATGTCTGACTGAAAAACTCCAACCTCCTTCTCTAATGCAAGGTGGCAAGTTCATATATTAGAGTGGAGTGCTAGGTGGTCACAACACACAATGCTTGCCTAACATTAAATCGTCGTGTGGTTTTAAAGTCTAATTAAACAACGGTGGTAACTAAACAAACTGCAACAATACCCTTTGGCCTAACGAGCGGAAATCTAATTGACAACTAATTATAAATGACTAAATAAATCTGCAAGCGATTAGCTATCTGCACGAAAAACTAAACTAAAAATAGAACCTAAAAATAACCATATTACAGTAGTACTAGAGTTTCATAATTTTTTAACTAGCCTCGTTCTCGTTTCTTATAGAAGAAAACGTGTTGCAGTTTTTTAGGCCGATAACTTTAACTACCATCTAAATACATTTTAATTCATTTACAGTTTTTAATATTGCGGGTATGGCTATGTGCCCCTTTTATGACCTGGTCCCCCCTTTTAAGTTCTTCCTACGTCCCTGAATGCAAACGAAGCAAACATCTTTGTAGACATCGAACTCCAGTCAGTTCAATGAACAGCTTCCATATGTCACACGACCATTACGTTACTCAATCGGAGTGGANAAGAAGCAGGAGAAAATATGCTCTGACACAATCTGTGTTTTTTGACAATGAGTAAGGGAGAAAATATCAAATGGAAAGCAACATTGTTGCACTGCCATTATGCTTTTTTATTAAGATAGAAAAAACACATGCTTCCGTCATCGGAGTAGTGACATTAGAAAGAGAAGCCAATAGAGACTCAAAATCACCTCGGAAATCATCTGTCATTTGCTTAAAGCAGGCCACATAAAATTTTAGCTCTTGCTTTACATTCGTAGACCATGCGTTTCTTCTTCAGTCACTACTTTCCATGCTTTCCAAATGAAGCTAATTAATAAGGAATACGGTTATGTACTGGTCATGTAACAAGTGAAAGTACTTTATTGATATGTTAATGCAAAACTTAAGAACCTTCAATACAGTTTGGGGATAAGTTTTTTATTTGAATCCATTCAAAACTAATTATGTACTAATTGCACTAATTCCAATCAAGTTTCAGGTTTACGCACTTTTTATAGGAATAAAGTTTATAAAAATATCCAGGCTCAGAATCATTGAAATTCAAGAATAGTTTAAGAATAATGCAAAGCTCAAGCTACACCAAGACTTAGAATTTTTGTGCATTCAAGTTATAGCACTGTTTGCAGATTTACTATTATACTATCGATACAATTTTTATTATTCTGCTCCATTTTTATTTTGCTCTATGATGAAGTAAAATATTTACAAACACCCGGATATGCTCCTTTGATTCTTAGATGAAGTTACACCTTTGAAATTTAAGAATAATGTAAGATTAATCTTAGGCTCAAGAGCTAGAAAAATTTAAGAATATAGAGGCTTAGAGAAAAATTGGGTGTTCGCACAAAACTTGTCAATATCCTAATTAAGCAAATGAATGATATTTGCGTAAAGCAAATAACTCAGATTTATCTACTTAAAATATACCTTCAGGGGTTCTACTCAATATGTCATGCCATCCTTCAGCCTAGTAGATATTACTTAAAATTTCTTTTAATGGAGCTGAATCCTGTTTTAGATTCCGTTTTTATACTGAGAAGCTGGAGGGAACTTAGGACGATATGGAAAATGATCAACACCAGGTTAGCTACATTGAAGCGATAATAATTAATGCATGAGTGTCATGTGTAATGTTGAATATAAGTATTACCAAAAATGTAATATGGTACTTAAACGCGTTTTAAATACATCGTTTGTTCTGTCTATGCACTTAAAGGTTAAGAATTGTTGATCATGCAAATGTCGCCAGTTTCTATTTTTGCAATTATTACCAGACTTTCCAAAACCGAATGTAGTCAGAAACTGTAGCCCAAAGTTGCATTTTTCATTATAGGAATCAAACTCTAGAATTGGCAATGGAATTTCATGGTGAGTAATGTTTATTTATTCATAGCAATGAATACTATTTGGAAGCTTTGTATTTTTATAACATTTATAATTTCAACCTTGAACTAAAAAGAACCAAGAAAACAAGTGTCATTATTTAATCGATTGATGATTAGGCCACTTCTCCAGAACCATCCCCCCTCCAAATAAGCTGTAACGGGGACCTTCAGAACAGCACGGGTACTCCACCATTTGTAACGGGAACCAAGGTTACAAAATGCACATTGCGATTTTAAGTGCGCAAACACGGAGCCAGGAACAAGACGTTGTTACGAGACGATCATAATGATTCTGACTGACTGACTGACTCCAGAACTGACTAAAGAACTTACATGTGACTACAACTTAAATACAGATTCATTACAGGAAGTGATTATCTAAAATAAAATAGAATGAAGGAGAAATAAAAAGTCCATGCATTAGGATTGACGTGATAGAGAGGCTACTTGTGACGTACTTGTAGTCCTACCACAAAGCCTTACCCTTAACAGTGCCTCTGACAAATATGCCCCGTGGGCTTAATTAATCATTTACGATAGTATCTTTAAACGATGGAGATGGTAAAAAAGAAGAGGTCATCAAAAAAGAATGAAGCTATAACACATAGTAGGCATCATCTCTATTCCAATGTGCAATTTTTATTAGTAACGTGTCTATAAGAAATACAAGGCTGAAACTAGGCAAAAACTAAGAAGTATTTTTGAAAGATAAGCCTGCTGAGATTCAAGCAATAATTTGAAACACCTTTTTTATCAGAAAATTTCTGAGTAGATTAGAAAAGACCAGAAAAACTAGAAAAAGTGTCAATTACATGAACCTGAATATCCTATTTTGTGCATCACAGTTGCATAATCTGAGTTGTTATTGTTATTGGAAATCCACAGGACTTAAGAAACAGCTAAGAAATATTTCAGGCTGAATCTGACGAAATATTATGAAATATCTAGACTGAAGGCAGAAAGTTTTTCTCGTAAAAAAAGTGTAATCTAGCAACTGATTTAATAGAGTACATTATCAGGTAGCCATGCAGCTACTCCCTCTAGAACCTCTAAATTATGAAAATTTAGACCTACCTAAGCATTCCCAAACAGATCTCACTGTCCTCGATTCAACTTATAAATTTTCCTTACCTAGTGAATTATAGTATTTTCTGGTTTTGAGCACTGACTTACCCATACAGTCGCATCATGTAATTGTCAAAGTCGGGCAGGCCATACATATTTCCATCATAGTAAGGTAGAAATTTTCATTGCCATATATAATGTAAAAAATGAATTTCTATTTGAATTTTAATGCTGTTGGCATTGAAAATAGGAATGATACTAACCTGGGTAGGGGACAATGGTAGCTGTGTAATGATGTCTTAAGTTTGGCAACGAAGTACCTACGACTCAAATAACTATCAAACAGAGGTCAAATACCCTACTGCAGATGAATTTTACCCTATGATGTGTGAATATAATAGTTTTCAAAAGCTGTTAAAGTAATAGTGGATATAATAGGAGTTGTTGTTCAATGCACCAGAAATACGGCAACCCATTCCATTTCTCTACAATTCCCATTTCAAACGTAAAGTGCATTCACACTTCTGGGATACAAACCATAGTCTTAAAGGCTCCATGCCATGAAGTAAATCCTCACATCGACTACATACGGACGACTTAGTTTAACAGTGAATTTTTATGCTAATTTCTGCATGATGAATTCTTCAAAATCTTGAAGCATGAAATGAAAATAGCTTTTCATGTGTGCTTGCAATTTAAGCAACCTACTTCTTCTTCTAAGTGCCATGTCGGACGACGTTGGCGATCATGATGTTCCACCTGCCCCTCTCTCTCGCTAGATGTAATATCTCAC
>OLMO02000009.1:16624958-16661261 GCA_900291935.2 Cassiopea xamachana | reverse complement strand
AAGAAGCAGGAGAAAATATGCTCTGACACAATCTGTGTTTTTTGACAATGAGTAAGGGAGAAAATATCAAATGGAAAGCAACATTGCTGCACTGCCATTATGCTTTTTTATTAAGATAGAAAAAACACATGCTTCCGTCATCGGAGTAGTGAAAGAGAAGCCAATAGAGACTCAAAATCACCTCGGACATCATCTGTCATTTGCTTAAAGCAGGTCACATAAAATTTTAGCTCTTGCTTTACATTCGTAGACCATGCGTTTCTTCTTCCGTCACTACTTTCCATGCTTTCCAAATGAAGCTAATTAATAAGGAATACGGTTATGTACTGGTCATGTAACAAGTGAAAGTACTTTATTGATATGTTAATGCAAAACTTAAGAACCTTCAATACAGTTTGGGGATAAGTTTTTTATTTGAATACGTTCAAAACTAATTATGTACTAATTGCACTAATTCCATTCAATTTTCAAGTTTTCGCACTTTTTATAGGAATAAAGTTTATAAAAATATCCAGGTTCAGAATCGTTGAAATTCAAGAACAGTTTAAGAAAAATGCAAAGCTCAAGCTACACCAAGACTTAGAATTTTTGTGTATTCAAGTTATAGCACCGTTTGCAGATATACCATTGTACTATCTATATAATTTTTATTATTCTGCTCCACTTTTATTTTGCTTTATGATGAAGTAAAATATTTGCAAACATCCGGATATGCCCCTTTGATTTTTAGATGAAGTTACACTTTTGAAATTTAAGAATAATTTAAAAACAATCTTAGGCTCAAAAACTAGAAAAATTTAAGAATATAGAGGCTTAGAGAAAAATTAGGTGTTCGCACAAAACTTGTAAATATCCTAATTAAGCAAATGAATGATATTTGCGTAAAGCAAATAACTTAGATTAATCTACTTAAAATATACCTTCAGGGGTTCTACTCAATATGCCATGCCATCCTTCAGCCCAGTAGATGTTACTTAAACTTTCTTCTAATGGAACTGAATCCTGTTTCAGATTACGTTTTTATACTGAGAAGCTGGAGGGTACTTAGGACGATATGGAAAGTGATCAACACCAGGTTAGCTACGTTGAAGACGATAATAATTAATGCATGAGTGTCATATATAATGTTGAACAAGTATTATCAAAAATATAATATGGTACTTAAACGCGTTTTAAATACATCGTTTGTTCTGTCTATGCACTTAAAGGTTAAGAATTGTTGATCATGCAAATGATGCCAGTTTCTATTTTTGCAATTATTATCAGACTTTCCAAAACCGAATGTAGTCAGAAACTGTAGCCTAAAGTTGCATTTTCTATTACAGGAATCAAACTCTAGGATTGGCAATGGAATTTCATGGTGAGTAATGTTTATTTATTCATAGCAATGAATACTATTTGGAAGCTTTGTATTTTTATAACATTTATAATTTCAACCTTGAACTAAAAAGAACCAAGAAAACAAGTGTCATTATTTAATCGATTGATGATTAGGCCACTTCTCCAGAACCATCTCCCCTCCAAATAAGCTGTAACGGGGACCTTCAGAACAGCACGGGTACTCCACCATTTGTAACGGGAACCAAGGTTACAAAATGCACATTGCGATTTTAAGTGCGCAAACACGGAGCCAGGAACAAGACGTTGTTACAAGACGATCATAATGATTCTGACTGACTGACTGACTCCAGAACTGACTAAAGAACTTACATGTGACTACAACTTAAATACAGATTCATTACAGGAAGTGATTATCTAAAATACAATAGAATGAAGGAGAAATAAAAAGTCCATGCATTAGGATTGACGTGATAGAGAGGCTACTTGTGACGTACTTGTAGTCCTACCACAAAGCCTTACCCTTAACAGTGCCTCTGACAAATATGCCGCGTAGGCTTAATTAATCATTTACGATAGTATCTTTAAACGATGGAGATGGTAAAAAAGAAGAGGTCATCAAAAAAGAATGAAGTTATAACACATAGTAGGCATCATCTCTATTCCAATGTGCAATTTTTATCAGTAACGTGTCTATAAGAAATACAAGGCTGAAGCTAGGCAAAAACTAAGAAGTATTTTTGAAAGATAAGCCTGCTGAGATTCAAGCAATAATTTGAAACACCCTTTTTTTATCAGAAAATTTCTGAGTAGACTAGAAAAAACTAGAAAAAGTGTCAATTACATGAACCTGAATATCCTATTTTGTGCATCACAGTTGCATAATCTGAGTTTTTATTGTTATTGGAAATCCACAGAATTTAAGAAACAGCTAAGAAATATTTCAGGCTGAATCTGACGAAATATTATGAAATATCTAGACTGAAGGCAGAAAGTTTTTCTCGTAAAAAAAGTGTAATCTAGCAACTGATTTAATAGAGTACATTATCAGGTAGCCATGCAGCTACTCCCTCTAGAACCTCTAAATTATGAAAAATTAGACCTACCTACGCATTCCCAAATAGATCTCACTGTCCTCGATTCAACTTATAAATTTTCCTTACCTAGTGAATTATAGTATTTTCTGGTTTTGAGCACTGACTTACCCATACAGTCGCATCATGTAATTGTCAAAGTCGGGCAGGTCATACATATTTCCATCATAGTAAGGTAGAAATTTTCATTGCCATGTATAATGTAAAAAATGAATTTCTATTTGAATTTTAATGCTGTTGGCATTGAAAATAGGAATGATACTAACCTGGGTAGGGGACAATGGTAGCTGTGAAATGATGTCTTAATTTGGCAACGAATGACCTACGACTCAAATAACTATCAAACAGAGGTCAAATACCCAACTGCAGATGAATTTTACCCTATGATGTGTGAATGTAAAAGTTTTCCAAAGGCTTTTAAAGTAATAGTGGATATAATAGGAGTTGTTGTTCAATGCACCAGAAATGCGGCAACTCATTCCATTTCTCTACAATTTCTATTTCAAACGTAAAGTGCATTCAAACGTCTGAGATACAAACCATAGTCTTAAAGGACTCCATGCCATGAAGCAAATCCTCACATCTACTGCATACGATTTAGTTTAACAGTGAACTTTTATGCTAATTTCTGCATGATGAATTCTTCAAAATCTTGAAGCATGAAATGAAAATAGCTTTTCATGTGTGCTTGCAATTTAAGCAACCTACTAACTTAGTAAATAACTCTTGACTTTTATTCTTAATATAAGCACAGTTTGCTACCCCAGAAATATTACTAAATTTGTGTAATTTTGTGTTCGAGATGGAACGTACTATGAGTTTCAATTGCGTTGAAGTAAGAAAGTTTGTTATGTTTAAGAACTAGAAAAATATGTAGTTCAAAGNGTAAGTTTCATAGAGGCCAATCACTACTGGAAGTGAGATTACGCTCTTGGATTTTCCACACAGTCAATTTCAATGCATTGTTACTGAGGGCAACTGTTAGAATTAATTTTCGTAGTCATCGCATTAATTTATTTCATTTCAAAGAAACGTATCGCCGACTCATTCCAAGTTATTTTCTAAGGTTGCAACGTGAAGGCTTTCAAGTTATCAACTTGCTCAATGTGGGAAACAAAGAGGATGCAGATGTGAGTCTTTCAATTTAAGTCACTGCAACTATTTTTCCTGTTGGACAATATACTTCATAGCATATGGGCATATCGGATTCATCCGGTAAAGTGCGGATGGAAGGCCTATCCGATATAGGAAGTAATCCGATATGTGATGAATCCGGTATAGTGTGAATGGGGCCTTGAAGAGGCGTATCCATGTAATTGGCTATTCATTTTTTACCATCCTCTCAGTAACCAAGATATTATTCAAAGTTATTAAAGGGAAAGAAGCAGTATGTTGAAGCTAATGGTATCCAAACATTTGAATAGTTATGCTAATTCATTTTAATGATATAGCCATTGAGCAATAATTTTCTGTCGGGCTGCACGCTATTGACTTGAAATAGTATATGAATTTGTACATTTCATGTATCTGTTAAGATGGGTAGCAATGCGAGTGCCACAAATTAGGAGAGAATGAGAGGCAAAATATGCAATTAGTGTTGATGCTAAGGAATTCTAGCTGTGATTGATTTCCAAAATACTTTCTTAATATTATGCGATATGATAGACCTACGCTAGGCTACACGGTTCAGTAAAAGAAAGGAGGGAATGTAGAACCGTAAAGCATAGCGTAGGTTTGCGATCATTTTTTCACTATCATTTCTCGCACATTTTATCAACAATTTTGCTCTGAAATTCAACCACACCCCTCAGGGGGTCACATGGTCCTTCACAGCCACATGTGTTGTCATCAATTCATGCATGCAAGTGGGGATACTTCTTGTCTTTCCAAGGCTAATTTGCAGATATGCACGCGCAGCGGGCATTATATAACAGATAGTTCTTAATATTATGCGAAATGATAGAAGTTGAATGGTAGTGACATTCAAAGAGAATTTTTTCTTTGGGTGATAAATCCCATACCAAGGTTCACTAAGTTGTGAATACATGTTTTGATCATCTAAGACGCTTTTCGCTTTACAGCATTCTCGTTTGTACCTGTTCTTTCTTTAACTTTTTTGCTGTAATTCTATTGTTTGGTAGATTTCAGCACATTTTATGAGCAATTAAAACTAGTATTTTGCTATAAATCAAGCAGCATTATTCAGAAATCTTTTACTTTTTATGACATTCATTTGAATAGTTGCTGTTACTTCCTTGTATAGCTGAAAATCTGATTTCAAATATTCATAACTCATGTCAAAGTTTTCTCCCACCTTTACACTGATTGCAATGCAGCGACGTATTACCTGTGATCAATTTTCTTAAAAGCAAAGTATATCTTTTCTTACGCTACAGGAGAAGATAAATTGGGCTTCGAATCAGGTTGTTAATGCATGGCAATCTAATCTACCAGACGCTGTTTTAATGGTGGATGGAATCGAAAATCTCTCACCGACAGAAAGTGATGTTTTTAGAGAAGCACTGAATAAGGTCTGAAAATTAATTTTTTTGATTTTTTAAAAATTTGATTATATACCAACCACACCACAACTTGGTTCCAAGTTCTGTTAGCAGAAGAAGTGAGTGAAAAGAATAATTTAAAAGTTAACAAAAGCGCAGATTTATGCTGCTTCTTGGCATAGCATTATCAAAATTACATATTGGAATTTGTTAACACCTTGGTCCAAAGTCATTCTTTGTCTTTTCACCTATAGCTCTCTGATTCATCAAAGTGTCTCATAGTCAATGGATTGAAAGAGGTTGAAACAGTTTATCAAAGGAAAAATACAGTCTGCGTGTGTTCTAAAAACCAGGCTTCCAAATGTTATGAAGAGGTAAGTCATCAAAGTGAAGAAGAATCCAGAGGTTGAGATGAAAAAATTTGTCAATATCATAAGAGTATTCCCGTTTCTACACAGGAGTCGCTCTAAAGCTGGAATTTTGTTGGGGCATCTGATTCGTTTTATCATCTTGTCATCTGGGAAGTTTCTTAGCACCATTGTTTGCTATAGGAAACATTTCCGTTTGAGAGGCCATGGTCTCGTGTTCAACGTGGACCCAACATTATTTCTATAGAAGTATATGCTAAGTAAAGATGAAAAACATATAAAAAAAATTTCACATCATTGAGAGCGTTCAACATATTTTGAAGCATCAAAATTTCTTAATTATTCAGGCAGTAAATGGTAATGACGTCACGCATACTAATGTCCAATATGTTTTTATACCAACATATGCATCAATCCATGGAGTTGTACGATGCCGCACTGCAATACAGAATTTGTTTTCTGAAAAATGTAAGTGAGATTAGATATTTTCAGATCATGTACGTTGCACCATTATTTGAAAAATGAAAATTGAGATTTGATTACTAAAAATTAATATAAAATTATAATATAGTAATAAACATATCATTTCGAACTTGTGAGCAAGGGTGTAGCTAACGATGGGGGTGTGAGGATGTCACACCTCTAACTTTCAGTGAACTCGTCTGTAAATTTAAATCTAATGACCACAAGCCTTGCCATAATGTAATCAAAAGAGTGTTGAAAATGCCCTTTCTAGCATCAAGACGTCCTAACAGAATAAGTATTTCTGGATAGGCAACAAATTCTTTCAGTAAACTTTCACTCTGTCGTTAAATTCACAACATTATTAGTTTCTGTCGGTAAAGTATTATTTTACACCCCCCTGAAGAAGATGTCATGCAATGCCACTGCTTATTGGCATCGTTTTATAGGTAAACTCCCAAATATTTAAAAACATAGAAAGTCCTACTGCCTATAGAAATGATTTTTATGGTAATTGTTTAAAGTTGTAAATTCAGCAGGCACATATCACTAACTAGAAATTAGAGAGGCTTTGCAAATTCTATGGGGTTTACTAACATAAATAGCCAAGTCTAGCATGACAATTTTTTCATCAGCTTCTAGTTTATATAATCTTCGTTTGAAAATGAGAGTCATTCTTTCTTGGAATGATTTTGCAACGTATGTTAGTATACTCTCTTAATTTACTGGTATACTTCAGCAACGAAGATTGGATTAAGATAACCCAAAAAATGTTCCACAAGTTGAGAAGATTTTTTCAAGCAATCTCTGAATTTATTGTTGTAGGAACTTTGGAAGAATAAAATAATGATAATTGAGGAATATGAAGTCTAAGTTCAGTAAAGTAGTTAAAATGGTATGCTCATAAGCTTTGATTTCATAACATATCATTGATGTTTTTTTGATAGAAGTAAAATCCCATTTGCTAAAATTCTCAAGGAACCAATTGAAATGGTACTATATAACCATTACTTGAGATATCATGAATTTCAAGAATGCTCATGTATCAACCGGCTTTTTCCTTGTAATAGAAAAGCTACAATAATTTTCTTTTCTAAATTACTAGTACTCATGTGGTCTATCTTTATTTTTACAGCCCTCTTAACCTAAAATTTTTCAGTTTGGCGAACACATTCTTTGAAACAGAGCCTTTCTTTGCAATCTAAATCTGGTTTTAACATGTACATATTTATTTTCATGTTCCCATAATTAGCTTCAGCGATACAATTTTCATTTCATTTCATAACACTCAAAATTTCATTAAATTCACAATACATTATACTAAGCAAATGAGAACTGACAATCTGCAATACATAATTTGTAACATTGTCTAATGTGCATGAATAATGGAATAGTATAAATGAGGACTCTCCCAGTTGTCCGAAACCTAACAAGAGGAGAGTTCCCCTCAATTGTAGGTAATGATTTCCTCAATAGTAGTGTACTTGCTTTCCTAGCATATGCTTCTCAGAGTTGTAAAGAACTTAGAATGTGTCTTTTAAGATACTTTGTAAATGAACATTCAAAAGTTGAATTTCTTAACCCTTCCAGAAGATCATTCCATATTTTTACTCCCATAGAGCCAATTGACTTCAAACTATGTTGGAGGCTATTCTTCTGAGTAGGAAGATACAATTTCATGTTATTGTTAAAATCAGTAGTATTTTAAAAGTAATGCTTAGCTGTTTAGCGCCAAAAGGATCATACAGTAGTTGAAATAACGTCATAAATAATTTTAAATCTTGGTCTTCAACTTGCATTGCATAAGGCATATTGCTTCGTCTCTAAATTCGCTACAAAGCAAATTATTTAGTAATATCTTGAATGGTGTTGAAAATAATTCTTTCTTGTAAATTTTCTTGCAGATAAATTGCCTTGCCTGAAGATTATAGTTGGATGCAGTGCAGATGTTGTAATATCAATTTCAAATGATACATATTTTGAAGATGGCATTCCAATACTGGTGGTTAACGATGGGAGCCAATTTTCAAAAGCCTTTTGTGCATATATACAGTCTTTGAAAACAAGCTCTCAGGTTCGATATCTTTTCCTATGGCATAGATTTTCCATGATCTTAGTGGATGTCATTGTTAAGTTACTCATTGTCTTTCAGTTGGAGAGAAGGAGGAAAATGCAAATTTGCTTTATAATTTCATGAGTAGCACAAAAGCGATATCAGCACATAGAATAAAGAAGGTGATGATAATAATCATGGCGCGCAACCTCGTTCTCCTGCAACATAATTTAGAGGGTTTGACATTTCAAAAGGAATATTTCTAGCAGAAGGTGTGGCTCTACCAAGTCCGTACAATTGAAGCCCCTTCACAGTTGAGTTGTTAGGAGGAAAGTTTCTTAAAACTGAGTTTTCAACACTCACAATAAGGGTATCTGAGAAGTTAGAAACTACCCTTTCCTTCCTTGATGATGAAGGTAAAGAAATGATTCTTTTAGGGGATACAAATTTTGATTTAACCAAAAGGATAGCTAATCAACCAATTTATAACCACACTTGTCGTTTGAGTCAATTATATGGTCTATTCAGCTTCAAGTAGCTTATTCAAGAGCCTACAAGGGTTAGTTTAATAATTTCCTCACTCATTGATCACATTGCAACAGCTTGTCCTGATAATGTTGTCGATCCTGGGGTACTGCAAGTATCTATGAGTGATCATTATTTACTATATTGTCTTAGAAAGTTTAGTGGAGCACATAGGAAAGATTACAAAGTGATCAAAACAAAGTCCATGAAAAACTTTGATGAAACTGCTTTTCTCGCAGATGTGTCTCAGATAAATTGGGATAGAGTAGTTAGCAGACATGTCGACATTAATGTGCTTGTTGATGACTGGTCTAATATGTTTTCAATGATAATTGACAAACATGCTTCAATTAAGTTAATGCGGATTCCTTAGAAATACTGTCCTTGGATAAAGAAGGATCTTAAGGAGCTCATCAGAGAGAGATAAACTAAAAAATAAGCAACCAAACCCAATTCTTCTCCCCTTATGGAGTCCTACAGAAAAATTCGAAAAAAAGTAAATAGAAGCAATATTAATCTTACGAGACAGCATTTCTCGGAAAAAATCATCCAAGCTCAGGGCAACATGGAAGAACATTGGAGGACAATCAAACAGTTATTAAATAAGAGATCTAAGTCTACTAATATTGATATAATAAATGACAAAAACATGAAATTATTACTAAGAAAGAGATATAAAATGCTATGAACAAATATTTCTGTTCTGTGCGTAGAGATCTCGCAGAAAAAATTGATAAATCTCCAAATCTTTTGCTTTCAGGTGACTATGATATCAATCCACTTACAAGTACTTTTGTCTTCAATACAATCCCGGTGCAGCACCTTAGTGAAGCAATTGGTAAAATTAAATCGTCAAAAAGTTTTGCAAATGATAGCATTTCCAGCTACTTNTCTTGAAATTGGCCTTTCCTTACATCAAAACCTCTCTTGTTCTCTTGCTTAACACCTCTATAGAATCAAGTTAATTCCCAGATAAATGGAAAATTGCTTGCATGAAACCTATTTAAAGGAGCGTGACAGGGCATGCAAGGAAAACTACCGGCCAATTCTGTTCTCCCAGTGGTTGCCAAGCTATTTAAAAAACTCATTTGTGACAAGCTTTATAGCTACCTTAACAAAAGTAATCCAATATATTAGGGCCAATCTGCCTATAGAATGCTCCATTCTAAAGTCACCAGTATAATAAATAATCCCGATAAGTTGTGTAGNGGGGAATGAATAATGGTTGCATCTCTGGGACAGTTTTCATAGATCTCAAGAAGGCATTTGACAAAGTGGATCACGTTATACTATGCCATAAATTAGAGCGCTATGGCCTTCAACTGAATAAGTTCTTGTGGTGTAGTGGTTATCTTTCTAATCGTAAACAATAATATAGAGATGAAGGCTATGACTCTAAAATTGGCAAAATTGATGTTGGTGTTCCACAAGGGTCTTGCTTAGGGCCACTGTTGCTTTTAATTTACCTAAATGACTTTCCTCAAGCTGTTAAGGCCTCCACTGTCTCGATGTACGCTGATGACACAAGCCTTATTTTCAATCTCAGGATATTTCTCGATTGAACGAACCATAAATGATGATCTCAAAAAGCCTAGGTTTGTGGATGCAAGGAAGTAAGCTAATGTTAATTGTGTAGAAAACTCAGTCGATGCTTATCTACACGAAAGCTAAGCATCAAAAATTTAGGACTGCAAGGGATAAATTTCTTTTTAAGTATAAAAGGAAATGACCTTGATGTTGTGCAAAAGGTTAAATACTTAGAAGTGCCAGTTGATAATAGTCTTAACTGGAAGGAGCAAATCAAGGCAATCTCATCTAAGGTATGAAAGGCGCTGTGACTTCTAATGCACGCCAAGAAAGTCCTCCCAGAGTCTTCTTTAAGATGATTATATCTAGTTATAATTGAACCACACTTTTGCTATTTCTGCTCTGTGTGGAAATGCTCGGGTAAACTCTTACAGCTGCAAAAAACTGTAAAGTATAGCTGCTATAATACTGACAAACAGTGCTTTTGATGCCCCTAGTAGCCCACTTATAAAGAAAGTNTAGGGCGGATGAACATGGCTGATTTGATCTCCTTTGAGTCGAAGCAGTTGGTCTTCAAGTCGTTAAATAATCATGCTTCTCAATATATATGCAACCTCTTTCAAAGAAACTCAGATTGCAGCTTACAAGACTTGAGAAGAATTGGAACGGATCTGAGGCTTCCAATGAACATTACTTCAAATGGTCAAAAAACCTTTCATACCGAGGAGCCATATCATGGAATAACTTTGCAAGTGAAGTTAAACAGAGCCCTCCCTTTCAGTTTTAAGCAAAGTCTTCTTTTAGATAAAAAACATTAATTTGGATTTTAACTTTTTCTTTTAATTTAATAATTACTTATACTAGGGTTTTAGGGTGTTTATATGTTTATCTTTACTTTTCAATTTTTTTCGATGTATTGTCAGTAGTTAAGTGGAGGGCCTTTGAGAATCAGCTTCATTGCTGAAGGGCGAGTCTTCTTAAGTATATTTATCATCATGAACGGGTGGTTCGTTGTCGAATTGCCGTGGCCCTCCGCACCAAACTTCTCCAGTTATTCCTGTCCTGTGCCTTTCTTTCTAGCTTAACCATCGTAAGACCACATATTTCCTTGATGTTATCGCTCAACCTAGTTCTTGGCCTTCCCCTCGGTTTTTGCCCATAAACTGCTCCGATAAGCATTCTCTTTTCACGTGAGTTGGTCTTTCTCATCTGGTGGCCGATAAATGAAAGCTTTCTTTCATCCAGAATGTTAAGCAATCTTCTTTGGATGTTAATCTTCTGAAGAACCTCCTCGTATTACATGAAATTAAATGAATTTAACGGATTTTATTTGAGAGTTTTCAGTCTACATTGCTAAAAAAGAGCTGATTTTACATTTAACTAGTTCTGAATAAAGTTTATGGAAAAGTGCACCGATCTTAGTTTAGACAGTATGGTAGAGAAATGAGTTCATCTAAAAGATTTTGCAAGAAATTAAAAATTGCTGTGCTATAAATTATTCAGATTTAGCAACTGCCACAATGTCCGGAACATAAACTGGAAATGACGGTTTTGCGCTGATTTTTACTGTTTTAAAGTTGGCTGTAGGTAATATGGTGGTACAGGTTATCTGTTGAAACAATTCTTTCAGAAAGATAGCTTCCTCCAGAAAGCTTTGCTTGCCTGCTGGATTTTTCCTTGTATCTTACTCCAAAATATTCCAGAAACTTTTTGAAAAACTTTCACCCAATAATGTCAAAATTCTTGGAAGTCCCCCCGCGCTCTCCCTCAGTGCACAATCCAAACCTTCTCAACATGATTATGATTAATATCACTTCATAATAAGTGCGGGACAGCAGGGCGGGATAACTGATGATCTTTAAAAACTGCCAACGTCATTTCTAGGCACTGCAGGTTATATGGCTTGCGGATTATATACAGGAAAATACGGTAGTCTAAGTAACACTCTTTAATAGATATATACTATTCTTTTACTTATAGATGCAGGCATGGATATAGAAGAAAATTTAGAAATCTACAAGTTAGATGTAGGCATAAGACAATTATACATTTATTTGCTAAAACAAGACACTGTTGAAGCGACATTGCGTTAACTTGAGAACACCGTGCTTAAAATATATCGTTATAAGTAAAATACAATTTTCCTTCGCTTTCTTACAACTAGGCAATAGAGAGAAAGAGCTTTGATCGTGCCTGCAAGGAAAACAACATACAAGAAATTTTTATCGACCGTCTGACAAAAGAGCTTGAAGAAAATGCATGGAAGGTAGTGTTGTTAAATGTATAATGTAACACGATGCTTGGATACGCACAAAATTTGAAATAGGATCCATATTGCAATGCTATTCAATTTAGATAATTTGTATAGTTCACCTTGCGTAGTTGAACGTAATGCAGGACTATAAGTAGGAACGTTGCGAGAACCCTTTGGTCAGAGGGGGATGTGTAGGCAAATTTACTTTAAGTTACCTGGTTAGTAAGCTGTGCATGGCTTTCGAAAACTTTCAATGTGATAGAGATTCTCTCTTATCCAGTTTCTATAATAGGACCCATCATAGTTGGGCCTGGAAAAAAATTTTTGAAAAGAAAATTCTCGTATGGCTGGTAAATGTTATTTTGAATTTGGTTTTTGATTTTGAAAATAAAGACTCCCAGATGGCTGGAAAACGCTTCTTTGAGGTTGGCCTTTGCAAATACTGTATCTTTTAAGAGAGCCATTTGCTAATCTTTTAAGCAGAATTTGGAGAAAGTGCGTTAGACATTCTTCCGTATCCAGAGTCCTTTATAAGGTCCACCATGGCTAGTGTCGGAGAATGTTTTTCAAAATGAAGGTTCTGTTATTTTGTTATTGTGATATTTTGTGAGTGTTATTTTGAGAGTGGCTTTTGCAATTACAATAAAACACTTTACTAACTATGCTTTTCTTCAACTGTTGTACAAGAAATATTCTGTAGCCTTAAACTCTTAAAGAAATACTTTATTTTGGCACTGTTATGACCCATTTTAACCTGAATTATCTCAAGTTCCAAAAGTTGGTGGTGCTACACACCCCAACAGTCGGTACTTCTCTGACTGTAAGTCCGTTTGTACTTTAAAACTGTGTTACAGTTTCATTTTCATTTTCAGTTTAGAATATTTTAAAACATTTATACAGGTTGCAAGATTCGTCAGAGAAATGCTGTTCAAGCTGACCTGTAACTAAAATTAAAACACACTAGAAATAAGCATAAAAATAATTAAACATAAAAAGCTGATTTACATACCTAATTTACAGAATAAAAAAGCTAAATTAAATAAAAACTAAAAACTATCCTTAAAGATCTCCAAACTATACAACTATAGAAATAGCATGATTGTATAGATGTAAGAGCTGGAAGCACAGGGACATAGGGGGCACATACCCTTACTTTTGAAAATTTCCATGTAAAATGCCCCTTTTCAACTTACATAGTTGCCCTTTCTTTTGCTTTTGAGGGTGCCCCTAAATGCATGAGCCCTCCTACTCTTGAATGCTTCTTCCGTTCCTGCGTGAATGTCTTATAACTAGAAAAAATTAATTCCTGTAAAATTCAAATAAAAAAATATATATATAGTTTTACCAAGGTACGTATTTGTTTGTGTTTTAGTCAATGTACTCTTTGCTACCAAATAGTAGGGAGACCACCGACTCCAGATTTTTGAAAATCTCCCCAACCAATTCCATTTAATAAACCCCCCCCAACTAAGCAATTTTCAAGAAAATTTAACACCATATTTTATTAGCCAAAAGATTTTAGATTCTAAAAAGGATAGATAAATAAAATGCATCAGCTTTGTGCATGCAGATCAATATTAACAACCAAGGATATCAAAGCAAACTATATTCCTTATACTTATGCAATATTAACAACTAATTGTAATAATTTTCTAGTGTTTGGGTCCCCATACTGTCTACTGAACACTGACCTCCCCTCTATTAGCAATCCCCCAATTTGTTTTTCAGCAATAGTGTTAAATCCCCTTCCTTGTTATATCCCCTTCTCTTCGGTGCCAAAAATGATTTTTCATTGTTTTTTAGATTACTGTGTGCAATTTGCCTTTGAATCATCGCGCCCATGACCTTGTCACTGAAATGGGGCTTGCAATATGCCGTGGTAAGCACATTGATTTTAGCACATACTTGAAGTTGCAGCCTCCGTCACAATAATGTACAGTCAAACCAGAAGTCATCAGTTTGTCTAGAAACTATATTTTTACTTTCTTCTTTGTGATGTTATAAATAGCACAAACAAGACCAATCTGTGCATTATACAGTCGAACTTCTAATAGCGAACACCTCCGATTAGTGACCACCTTCCAAAAGCGGCCACTAATCTTAAGTCCCAAACGCTTTCCCATATAATTGCCTATATGGTGAACCTCTGAATAGCGGCCACCTCCCAATAACGTTTAACGGCCACTTGGTTCATTCCCAAATAAAAAAGTTAGGAAATGTTCCTTCTAAAGCCGGTCCAACAAATGGACAGTGCAAATATTTTTTCCTGAAATGCTGAAATTCGGTCTTAAAATTAACAAACAATTTTATACGATCTTGAACTATTGATTCTGGTAGAAACAGACAAAATAAAAATGATGCAAACAACAGAAACAAAGCTTTTCATATCAATTTGCTTCTTACATTCATGGCTACCATGTGTATCTATCCTGGTGGATTCGCATTAANAAGGTGAAGCTTGGTGTTACGTTCAAGAACCAGATAACACGGAGGATGTTGAAACCATGGCGGTGAAGAAACAGCTAAATTTAGATGTTCCTAGATACATACGTAGATATATTATGACAAATTTCTGTTGCAATTTCTGCAACGATCGACTAGCTCAGCTTCATTAAAAATAACTGTAAAGCCAGTTAATAGAGGAATAGGTTTTGGGATGGAAGTGCCCTGTCTTTATCATCTCAGAGAAGATTCCTTCAACATGAACTGGGTACGCATGAAGATTGAAGATATGAAACTATCTATTGATGAGGCATTTAAAGAAGAAAGGAGATCAACGGGAAAATCGAAATAATATGGCACTTGTCATTGTAAAACTTGCAAAAACTGGGACTTATTTTGCGTTGAATTTGAATCTACATAATTGTCTTCTTACAGAGGCTTTGTTCATTTGTAAATGTACGGATGTATTCACAGCTGTCGGTCAAAGGCAGACCATTTTACGGGTACACAAGTGTCTTCAAAACAGCATATAAATCCATAAGCATTTAGGGCAAGATTTTGTAACTATTTTTAGTAAAACCCTTTAATTACGGCCACCTCCCATTCACAGCTACATGGCCTTGGATGTAGCAGTGGCCGCTATTAGTTGTTTGACTGTATTCTCTTCTATACCTGATCTGATGTGAAAAACTTGCTTTATCAACAGGGGCGGATCCAGTGGGGGAGGGAGATGGGGGCAATGGCCCCCAAAAAGCAACACCTCATGTAGCAAACAACTATGTTAGAAAACTTCTTACATGAAAACATGGTTGAAACGAGAACAGTAAATGTGTAGATAAACTGTCACTAGATAAAGCTATCGGTATTGAAATTTCTCAACTTGTTATATTGCATCTCATTTTGTAATAGTACTACAAATACTGTGCATCTTTTGACAATTATTTGGTTCTGGTTATTGCAAACACTTGTGTTTCCCCATGTATTAAAAACCCTGGATATCAATACTTGATTAATAAATTTTAGGCATCAATCCATGGATAACCTTTATCATGGATAGCAGCAAAGAAATTGCAAAAAGTCTTACAGCAGACGATCGATATAGGAAGAATTGCAAAATTTTAATCTTCCCAAATGTGGCTAAATGCGAGGTAAATTAAGTTACTGATTTCTGGTTAAAATTTCTATATTTATAGCATCAAACCATCTTAAATTCTTGAAGTGCGCATTTTGAGACTAATGAAAGCAAGGAAAGACTGCTTAATAATTATCTGATCATAATCTCTGTAGTTTATTTTTTGCAGGTTTCTGGTTCAATAGATCTTGATATATTCAAGCTGTATGAAGAAGAGTATGCAGCTATACTGTCTAAGATATCCAGTAACAAAGACAAGGTGAAATTTTGTGAAAGCAAATCTGTTGAAATTTGCCAGTTTCACATGTATCTGCGATGAATATGTTTGAAGGGTGCTTAATATGATCTTTTCGTTGGTCCAACCCGTTAAAAAAACACTTGTGTCTAGCAGTGGTAAGATAATCGTAGAAGTACCGTAGCGCATTCCAATCGTTCATGCCCTAATTAATGTTTTTCCTTGATACTTTGACTAAATCTATCGTTTGCAGCTTGTGGGTTGCGATCCCTACTAGGAATGTTAGTGTTGTGAATATCTTGTGACCGCCAAGTACTTTTAGTGTGAGCCTATTTTCAACAAAAGTAGACAAATTTTTATGGTATTATAATAAGGATAAATTGAATATTTATTTCTCATTATTCATTAATTAAAACCTTGTTACCTTGTTGTGTACAAGTTTTGCTCAGTAGTTCTACAGTACCTCGCTAGGTTGCACGAAACAGAATGAACCTGAGAACGAGTTAGCACATTAATATCGCCAAAATACTGCTTTATTCTATAGTATCTCCTACTTAACTTCTTTTCTACTATTCTCAATGGTCGCAGTATTCCAAACATGCTCCCACACGAGACTTGAAACAGAAGCTGGAAATTGTGGAAAGGGTCATCAGGTGAAGATGTGTCGTTCAAAAAAGTCAAAAAAGTTGAAACGATTGGACCAACTATAGCTGTGTTTCATCCATAAATCTATAAATCTTGGTTCTTGGACAGTCAATTTGCTTCTATTTTACCAACTTGTATATTGGAGTTGCTTACTTTCATTGGTAAGAGTAGTAGGAATATAAAAACTGGGGAGCAGCAGTCATGAATTGTAATTAGTAGTCATTAGCATTCAATTACTTTCAGCCCAATAAGGGATAGGCTCATCCAGGACAGCAATTTCATAATTCAAATTTGCAAAAGACTAATCTCTAGTCAGTGTTTAATCAATAGCTTATTAGGCNCAATTATCTAATTGGAGCTCTGGGGGATTTTACTATGTTTTTATCTAATGCAGGTATTCTATTGCATCGAACATGACGGAACTGAAAAGAGTAGTGAAGGAGCTTGGAAAAACATTTTCCAAATTGCCCATGGTAAAATCTTTTCATTCTTTACTGTAAAAGCTCGAGACAGCTATAGAGTCCTCGATTTTTCCAAAACAATTATAAATAATGATATTCACTGTATTTAACGATGCTGGGATGAAACATTAGTTATACAAGTTAAAGTGATTTTTAATTATTACTGACATGTATATATTAGTGGTAAACCCTGAACAGCTTGGATAGGTTCTTAATTAATGTCCAAGAGGTATTCTTAATTCCATTCTATAAGGTTCTTAACTAGGTTCTTATATACAACACATGTCTTCCACGCATTGACACTGCTTTCAGCACAAGAATTCTGGATAATTCTTGAGAACACTCTAAACTCAGAATTCTTGCTGAGTGCTCTTATGAACTGTTGTGCAGCTCGAAAAGCACAGACAGTCTATGACCATTTTTGCTCTCAAATAGCATGAAATCCGTTATTTAAGAATCATTCCCCATTTCAGCTTCTTTCAGGTTCTTATTAAGAGGGACCAAGCAATGAAATTACAGCCTCACGTTTCTTACAAAAACGGAATCTTTTATGCGGGTTTCTACATTAGTTGCTAGAAAACCATACAACTTTTGCTTTAATCAATCCCTCCCTCATATAAAACTATCAATATATTAGAAAACAGCGTATACTCTTTCAGATATCATGAGCGAAGCCAATATTAAAAGGTATTCAGCTGTATTTCCAACTGCTCACATCGATGTGAAAAAGGTAGCCAGTAGCTGTCCTTTAATGGTAAGGCACAAAGACTGCGAACCTTGCTCTTCCTTCTTTGGTTAGAAAAAATATTTACTAAAAACGCTTTTGGTACATCTTTAAAAAATATTTGATCAAAAGCAACAGTAATACTCTGAAATAATGCATGTCTTTGCTGTACATTAGTGATGGCTTGCTGTGAAATGATTGACAGATGACACTAATTTCACAATACACATCCAATACTGGAAATTCATTGACAAGAATTCCATCAATCAAATTGCCATGCAAGCAAAATCTTCTGGATTATTTGTTAGCTGTAATTTATGTTTAGCATAATAGTTCCTTACTTCAAAATTAAAGCGTATGCGATTTCCGAAACGATGTTTTTATGTTATATCAGGGATTTTACCATGCATTGAAGAAAAATGATGCTCGACTGGCTGAATGCATACTGAAAGCAAGTGCTTTGGATGTCTACCCATACATTTACTTTAACATACCCAAACTTTGGAATGACACTATTTTAGAAAAGGTTAGTGTTAAGCAGGGGTGTTGATGCTCCAACGTTATGGCTGGGTAGATATGATGAATGTTGCACATTTATTTTGGAATATAGTGTTAGAATTTAACGGCGGCCAAATCATTGCAAGCTGGGGGGTCCATTTATTGACCTAGCCAGTAAAATAGAGAGTCAACTTTACAGGTACCGATTAGAAAATTTTTCCAATGTCGTCCAGGCCACAACACCTTTGATTTGAGAACAAGCCACCCCATTAAATTTCTTTGAAAAAATATAGCTAATCATACAATCTAGATCATCCTCTTTAAATACCTTAGCATTTTTCTATTTTGAAGATTCATTGCTGAACTTATCGTGACATCTTATGTCTTCTTCTTTCATCATTTGATAGGAAGCGTTTCAGAGCAAGTTTGTGCTGTCCCTCTTAAACTATAAATTGTTTTAGTGCTTGCTATCTATAAGAATCTTGTCTCGATAAGCATCTTAACGATTTATACAATATTCAAAGCAACTAGCTATGTTGAATTTCCTTGTGTTGCTCATAATGCTTAATCTGAAAAATTTTAGATAGGAAACGGGAGCAATGGAAGGCAAATAAATGCCGTCATATCAAAATTAAGTACTGGCATTTTTGCAGATATTTTTGACGACGACGGGCGTCCAAATATCAAGGTAAGTAGTTTACAATCGCCGAACCTAAAATATTACTCACATCACAATAAGAGAGAATTACATCACAATTTCTCGCCTGATAATGGAATTCTACTGCTTTTCATAAGTATATGTAAGGCATGTGTCTCTTCTTATTTATCTACAGATGTTCCTGACACCATTTATTGCTTTTATACTGTTTAATCAGTTGGATTTGATGGAAAGCTACTGAAGCTATCTCTCTGAATACTGCGTGTAGCTATTTAACTATGCATTCATTATCTGAATATTGGCATACATTACATATTTTTCATTACTGTCTATTTTGCATGTAGGTTTTCAACCCAATTCAAGCTCTGCTGGTAAACAGACTACTATGCTTGCAATTCGAGTTTGTAAAAGTACTTTGGTGTTATGACAAAAAGAACTCTCTTGAAAATGCTTTGTTAATATGGATACTTACAAACGGTATCCTCAATGACAATATGTCATTGGATGAAAATATGTCATTGGATGACAATTGTTTGATAAAGCTCAAACGGTATGAAGGTTAAATCAAGCTATTATTTTTGAATAGTGTGAAGAATTTACTTTCTATCATTAAAGTGCTCGTTGTGCTGTAATTGCAATACTTTACTAGTATACAATGCAAGTGATAAATAACTTAAGCACCAGATTAAGTTAGATTCTGAAAGTATTCTTTACCTTTATTGTAAATCGAGAGTTTTGCTGGCAAGTCCAATAGTTTGTTACCTGTGAGAGAATATAGAAGCACCTTTGTCTGATAAGTCCTTGGATAAACCTGCTTTTCATAAAAATTATAGAGAGAATTTAGCTGTAGTAGCTTTAAGCCATAATTTTCTAAAAAATTTCATTTGCATCTTGCAGCGTTGTATTAATCAAGTTAGTACATCGTGAAAGCTAGCTGCTGCATTTTGGGGATATACCAATGCGAGCTTTTCTTATGATCAACGTCTGGCATAGCAAAGGCTAGTCGTTGATAAGCAAGTATGCGTGTCCTTCCCCATAATTTTACTTGCAGCTGTTAATTTTCATTAAAAAGAAGAAAGCTTATATAAGGAAGTTACAAAGTTCTGCATTATTTTCTTTGAAGCAGCACTATTGCCTTGATATAATCTTTTCAATGCATTTAACTAGCATTCTGATTCTCGCTAGGTATTTCGAAGAAGTGATTCAGCAATTAATAAACAATACGAAGCTATTCATCTCATTTCCTCATGACAATCCAACCCTCTCTTTGAGCCATGTTTTCAGGCTCAGCCGATTCTTTGATATTGCTGACAAAATGAAATACCAAGCAATCTCTTCTCAACTTGCACCAAAGAAAATTGCAACCATTGAATGGAGTCATGTAAGTACAAGCATGAATACTTTTATATCACTGGATTGGCATACACAAATTAACAAAGGGTTATACTAGAAGTAGAGAATAGCTAAATAGATAGGAAACACGTTTTGGTTGTGGTTAAAAAGTGCATTATGTCTTCCATGTTAAAATTGGAGAATATTATTTGAGATTTTTGATCAGAGTTCCTTGATGTTTTCTCTATTGTAACTTTCGAATAGTTCAAGATAGTCAAGTCTGTCAACCGTATGTTTTATCCCAAGTTCATGAATTTTAGACATCCATAAGTGCTATTTTGGAAAGAATAATATTTCATTCAAAATTAAAATAATTAAATTGTAGAAGTAGCAATATCTCATCGCACTCTAATGTGGCAAACTTTCAAAACATTCTGCTCGAGTTGTACTGTTCTCATCTTTAGCCCATGTTGCAAGCACCAAAATAATACTGAAAACATATCCATTCAAAATACAATTTTCCTTAATTCTAATTTCTAAATTGATTAACGCAAGCCCTCCTGACTTTCTTTGGATGTACTTTAAGTTCTACTTTTACTTATAGAAAAAAATTTTATCAGAAAGTAGAGAAAACTACGATGAACAGGTACACTAGTTGCTATATTGTTTTATTAGTCTTTCATTATCAACCAATAATATATGAAATTCTATAAGAGGTCAAAATTGCTTAAGTGAATGTACAAAATGAGTCCATGGACGTAGGAGGACTTCAAATTTAGGGGGGCTGTACACTTTCTGCCTTACAAATCAAAGAAATCTGGAGAGAAGTCAGAAAAGTTGCCCAAATTTCCTATTGTTCTTTAAGATATGTTGCCTTAATGGAACGGATTTCTGCTCAATTGAGAGGAGCTGCAGCCCTCCCTGTCACCCCCTCTCCTAGCTTGTGAACGAGTCTCAACAACTGAATCTCCTCCTGTTGGTGCGTAATATCAAAAGCTATAGTACCTAAAATTGCAAGTCTATTAATCGTGTATACTGTTGAAAAATTGGACTATTCTATTGACCACTACTACAGGTCGAAGATTCCAGTGGTACAGAAAATTCTAGTCTATCAGTTTGATCAAACTTTATTGTAAGCAAAGCAATGAGTAATAATTCAACACATTCATAAAGCTGTAAATAGTTAGAAATATTTCACTTGTTGCTTCTATTTGAATGTTTATTGAACATACCAAAAATTGGAACGCAAATTTGCGTCTTTTTCTCTTTTTCACATCTTTTAAATGCAGTGCTCCAAGAAATTATGCATATAGCTACATTCAACAAGTTTTCAATTGGAAGAACTCAAGCATCTCTCTATGATACCTCATAAAATCTTGAAAAAATTTCTATTTATCGCCTAAAATCCTGCAGAAAAATTTTGCCAAGCTTTGTGAACTATGTTGCAATCTAGATAACTTTTCAATTTGCAGATCTCTTTATCATCAGGAATAGCGCCCTTCGCTCACATGGTAAGCAAATAACATCTTATGCTTGTTAAAAAGCCTACTAATAAATTGTGATATGCAAGTTTAACTCTACTGTGTATGCAAACTGTAAATTTTAAATTGACATGAAATGAGATATTTCTCTTAGTCAACTAATTATCAAAATATATCTGGTACTTGTTAAATTCACCAAGATCTAGTTTGACTTTGATTTCTTCTTGGTTGTGAAGAAAGTTAAGCATAATTATGTACATGCCCACTTCAATCTATCTTCTAGGCAATTCATGGACTTTTTTACATATTTGTGGTATATTACAGTCTTCTGAAAAATATAATGAAAAGTTATTTTCTGCAATGGACAACGTTTTTCTTTATCATCTCCCTTACTCTTGATGAAATAGATCAGGTTAGTAATGATGCCATTACACATATTTCAAATGTTAGTATGATGTGAACTTTTATAAAAATATATCTCCTTAAAGAATGATAAGAAGAAAGTCAACTCGCTGTTCTTCAATTATTGGTAATTGGTTTTGTAATAGCCAAAAGGTAACTTGGCACATAGTTTCATTAGGCATCTTTATACTGCTATTATTATAGTACGTTATTCTCATTTGGTAGCTTGGATGCAAGGATGATTTACTTTAGTAAATTTATGGCTAAGCATGGAATTTTTCTTCCCTTTTAGGCAGTAAATGATAGACGAAGAGTAACCTGCTTTATAAGACAGTGGTGGTCACTTCCATGGAATAAACTGAATTTTGCTTCATTTCTTTTATACTTCGTGCTCTTCAGTTTTGGTGGCGGTGGCTCTTATCAATCATGCTTGCTGTTTTCCATATTCTCTTATATATGGTGTATGAGGCTCTGTCAATTGCTGAGAGCATTTGATATTTCTGGAGTGCCCATTCTTGTTGTCAATACTAAGGCAAGTACCTATTTTTGGAGTTGTATTCTCGAGTAATTAATCAATACAGCTTCGATGAAAATACAGTGTAGGAATGCTTTAAGACACTTTATAACACCAAATAAAAAAGATCTTTAATGTGACGTCTATTACAAACTTAATAGTTAACCAATTAGGCTATCTGCTATTTAAGATCTCTTCTAAAAGACTAGTATGTCATTAAGGTATTACTGTGGTTATTCTAACTTCTGCAAAATAGGCTCTTATAATGAGGCCATTCTACATCTCCTTCATAGCATGGGCTTAATGGTAAATTGTCTAAGAACTTTTCTCATATTAAAACTTTAGCATGGGAGTAGCTTAAGTCTGCTATTGCTTATAAAGCTCAGTTTGCTTCTACTTCTTAGCTCCATCGACTTGGTGAGCTCCGAACAGTAACATTTATATCAGTCATTGGATACGGTCTTGTCTTGGCGTCAGTTTTGTTTTCGTTGCTTGAGTTTGAAAGTTGGAGCAGCTTTATACGGATGGTTACTAAAACAGTTTTAAAACAGCAAAGTAACAACAGTACTGAATTTTGTGCAGGTGAGTGTTTAAGAAACATTTTTCAGAATGCGCTAAAAATTTAATATGAGTATCATAAAGCAAGAAGTGTTATAAGATTTTATTCACTCAGATTCCTTTAGAATACCAGAAAAATTTTTCTCCAAGAACACCGACAAATATTATCCCAGATTCCTATCTATGTTTTTGGCTTTGGGAATGCACTGGTGATCATCAAGCTCCCTTGATTAATTATGGAGGGATTACTTTGATAGGCGCTCGTTCTGTTGTATTCCAAAACCACTGTCGTTTTGTCTTGTGGAAGACATAAGCATACAATCCCAGTTCTCTCTTAGCAACTAACTTATGACATTTCTCAGAAGTTGTTGTAAGGAAGCTTTCAAAAATGATATGGAATTTGCTAAAACGTTTGAATTTTTGTGTGTTCCTTTTTCTACAGGTAGCAAAAACTCAGCTGCACTGGATGCATCAAAATTCTCAATAGGCACCGAATCTGTTATTCTTATTTGCATATGTGTGTGCCTGATTGTTAGGGTTATACTCCTCGTGAATTACTTCATGACTTTTTCAGGTAAGGTTGAAATATCATTACTTGGTAATGAACATCTCATTCATTGTTTTGAGCATCCACTGAGATAGCTTGCCTTTGCCAAGCTAGATGATCTGCTATCTCTTTAAAGTAGCTATTGCTGCACAAGGTTTTTCTTTAGAGACACAATAGGCATAAGTGAGAGATATCTGAGGATGCTCTATCATTAGTAATTTTCCAATGGTTACTAGTTATCGAAAACTCTTCCAATTAAATTCAATACAACTGAAGTTGCTAGTCAACGCTTAGCAAGCTCCTTCATATGTGCAATATACATGCTCATTGTTGGCTTGAAAACCTTGCATCAAGATGGCAGCGGGTAACTTTCAAAGTACCTTAGCTTTTCTATTAGAAGCCAATGGATGCTGGTAATTTTTATTTTATATGCTTGAATGTAATTTGCAGAATTGATGTATAAAGATAAACACAATAAAAAAAAGTATTAATATGTGAATAGATACCTTACAACACATTCTGTTTGATTTCTATATTTGCTCACTATATTTTATCCCACCTATAGTAGTGCAAATAGAAATGCTAAGCAGAAAGCAATGCTCAAAACAGCTGTCAACCAATTCCAGTTTCAAAGAGACTTTTGGAAAAAGAAGAATTTTTCAATTCCCTTTTCTTTTTCGGAAGCATTTGCTTTGTTCGTAAAGACACTGTTACCCGAAACAGGTTAATTTTATGGTATTGGTGTTGGTGCTATTGTCATTCATCCACTGTTGTTAACATATATATGATAAATGTCGTATCAAGAACACAACAAGCGTTTGCTTCTGCATTGTACTTGTCTTATCTTTGGTAATTTGTTTCATAGAGGAGCCAGAATGTGACCAAACTCAAAAATCATGCTTGCCAGGTGTGAAAATAGGACAGCAAGAAATAAAAATTAATGGATTTTTAGAGAAGGAAGGACAGCTTTATTCATTTCAAAAGTGAGTTGAACGGTATTTCTTTAGTCTTTAATGGGGAATATTTTCGTACCAGTGAGATGAACAAGAAGCTTTTTTATGTCAGAGGGCATACCAAAGGAATACATTGGTGTATCAGGTATTGGTCACAAAGAAAGTGGTAATGGTTCTAAATTGAATCAGGGCTGCTAATTTCAAAGTTGACATTACTTTTTTGTAACGGGTCTCTTTTAACCACAGGAAAACTCTTATCTCTTGATCAACTTGATCAACTTGATCAAAAAATTTGATCTTATCTCTCTATCCACATAACCTTCTCCCCTTTCTAAGCTTTTCCTTTGTCGAGGCATTGCTATAGGCCAATAGATATCAATAGGCCAGATGGTGCTTACGTCATACTAATGTAAAATAAAATTTACATTAGTAGTAAAATACTATACTAACATTGATTTGACCAAATTGCCTAAAAATTGAAGCCAGTTCTTTGGAAAGCAGCGGGATATTAACTATATTTGTCAATAATGCTTATGTATATAAGGAAATTCATATATTTCTTATGATTTCTAACGTATCGGAAGAGACATGCAAACATTGATATGGAAGCATTCTAACTTTGAAGATTTGACCAATAGCAGTGTACATAATTGTAGATGGCTAGAGTTGAATGGAAAGGGAATTTTCCAGAAACGATACTCATTGAGTAATAGAGAAGTTAGACTGCAGGACGGATATAGAAAATTTAAGGTGCCTTACATAACCAGGGCTCTTTTTCTTTAGAGAATGCTTTCCTTCTTCTCTAGCACTGGTACTGTATAAATGAAAAATAAACACGTTGATTCAAAGATGTTATAAAGTATAACTTAAGATAGAGAAATTGAAATTATTAACTATTGAAGGGGCAGCCTATAAAAATGGCAGGAATTAAAATATAATACAGGAGTGACAAGGTACACTTTTAATTGGAGAATGAAGCTGCCAACATCTTAAGAAATTGTGACTAATATATTATTATTTAAAAAGAATAAAACTTTAAGTTAAGAGAGATAAACCGCTATAATTGGTACAGCAAGTGTTACTTGTATGTTGTGAAAGCTACTTCTGCAACAAGTCTCTATTTCATTGTGTACCACATTGGTTTGATTAAGCTTGTACTTAAAAATTGCACAATACATCGCATTGCTTTACATTTCACTGCAGAATACCTTTCACTGCAAATTAGATAATCACTATTACTAGGATTTACATAAGTAGTAAAATACTCTTTGAAACAGAACATTTTAATAGTCAGTCACACAGGTTAACTCAATTGGGAATGGAATTTACTTTATTTGAACACTTGCGTCTAGATCAGAATTTGATACTGAAAGCGATAGTGCTGACAACTTTATCAACAGATGGTGCTGAACATTTCGTAATCACTGCCAAGAAATTCAATATAACTGCAATACCACTTTAAAGAAAGGAAAAGCTTCTCTTGTAGTAGTAGTAGAATTTTGGCAGCTTTTGAGTTTAAATGTTGGTTAGGATCATACTAGAAAATTCCTTTACTGCAGTTTAAAAATGGCGCCTTTGAAATCCACAGTGGCTGCCGCGCAATTTCATCCTTTCTAAGATAGTATGTGGGCTAGGTTTACCCAACTGTTCTTATAAAACTGGCTACAGAAGAGGGCTATAAGACTACAGCACCAAAAGAACTGTTCAGGAATACAAATCTTTTCTAAGTAACCAAAAACGTAGCATCAACAACATGTGTAGCATTGATTTTTGAAGTGGATAATCCTTTCAAAACTTGTTTCATATTGTTCCAGGAATTCTCTGTTTCGGTTTTTAGAATTGAATTTGTACACATGGGTTTCATTCACTCATTCAAATCTCTAAAATTTTTTACCGTTCCATTACCTAGACATACCAGCCTAAACCCCCATTATCTCCATATTTATTAGCTGAGGATGGGATTAGCTATCCCAAAACGTACTTTTTAGGTCTATTGATTCATTGGTGTAACTGGCATGTCTAGGTAATGGAACTGTAAGTAACTGGTATGTCAATGGTAATGAATATGTCGATGGCAATACACAAATAAAGTTGGCTATTCTTTTGATTTCTCTACAATGTTGCTCGTCGTGACTATCATACTCAACTATATATATTAAGGCTGCATTTCCCTACTGATGTTTCAATTTCAAATAATTATAGATTTATGCAAGTTCCTGCTGCAAAAAGCATGATGTTTGAAATTTATTCTATAAATTTCAAGGTAGCTTTTCGTTGAACAGTATGCCTAATTCAAAAAACTTCATCGGCTGCTTTATTTAAACATCAAACATTGGAAAAAAAACATCTAGAAGCAAGTGTTCAAATAAAGTGAACACCATTTCCCAATTGGGTTACTCTGCATGACTGATTAAAGCATACTATTACTAGTATTTTTATCTCACCAAAGGCTGAAAATTACAGTGCACCCTTCCGATGAAAGGTAAGCCAGTCTTTCACCTAAGTATGAAAGCGTACTTATGTAAATGCTATTATGAGTGTTTCTTTGCATATGTGGCAGTATGTTGTTACAATGACGCATGTATTTAGGCCAATCGATATTCATCATATTACTGTTGGATATGTGTGCTTTTTGGCAAGAATAGCGTATAATGAAGAGATAAATGTAAAAACGCAACTTAACTATTGATAGCTGTTTTATAGAGTCTCCATTCTTCTCAAGCCCAGTGCAAGTTTACGCTCGAGGTAAGTTTAAAATTATTAGCTTGTTTGTACCTGGCAGGGGTGCCTAACAAGTGAACAGCTATGAGCCTCATTGTTTACTGTGTTGCCACGAAGAGCCATATCATATCTATGGTCACATATGAATATCACCCCCAATCGCTTCCTCTCACACAAAAATATCACACACAGATAAAGCGAAGTTAACATAAATAACCTAATGAAAACTTCAATATGAGTGCAAGAGCTGTATAAAACTAGGCAAAGAGCCGCATGCGGCTCTGGAGTCACCGGTTGGCCGTCCCTGGTATATGCAAATGGAGTTAGTTGCTTTTATTTACATACTATTATAGAAAAAGAACACATTTCAAATAAGCGCGGGTAAGAAAATTTTATTTAAAACTTCAGATAGAATGATATTCCTACAAAGGAAATATTCTATTCCGATAAAGATATATCCCTTACAACTGAGGTAACTCAATGCTTGGTTCATCTTCTAATCAATCTGGCTGAACTCAGTTTGAATTCACACCTTTTTGAGAACCAATCACTTCCAAAGTTTGTTAAGTGTAAGAACTTTCAATTTTGGTAATTCCAGCCTATATCTTTGTTTTATATCTTAAGTGCATGGCGAGATATAATTCATAGTTTATGCATTGTGGTGATGACGCGGTTTTTGAATTTTCTCTAGGAATGCCACACTGAAGATAACAGTAGATGAGGTGAATTCAATTCAGAACACAACATTTTTATTGCTTACTATCTAAGGGGCGAAAAAGTCAGCAAAGAAGTATTCTGAAAAGCATTGCTCAACTTCCAGCTGTTGCAAACTATGCTATAAATTTTAGTTGAACAATACAGACATTTTCAAATACTGTATTTCAATTTTCATAAAAATTAGGTTATTCCGCTATCCACTACGATTGCACACTCATGCATATTCCAGAGAATGCCGTAACCAAACGTTCCACGATTGTAAAAAGACTTAGAATATAGAAAGTACAGAGGTGCAGAAGCGCAAAAAGATATATGTAAAAAGCATATGTTCAGTCAGCATTCTGTTTAAGCAACATTATCACAGTTTTAATTAGAATCACTTAGCATCGACAGTTGGTACTTGAAGCACTTCTCATCTAGGTTAAGAGTAAAGAAGGCTACATTGCTTCACGGTTTCTTTAAATGATCGTTTTGTGCCTATTCTTTGGTTATGAAATTCAGGTAAGCTTTATGTGAAAGGCCTATTAATTTCAACTGCTGGAGCCTTTATACTTGTGGTAAGTAATGTTTCTTGTATTTGCCTGCTAAAAATGTTAATGATCAAAGGTAGTGAAATGTAGCTAATCGGGTGATTTATGAACAAGTTAGAAATGGTGGAACTTGATAAACTCAATATGGCATCAATAATTTTCATATTATTTAATCCATTTAATATGTATCACAATATCAGAATACATTGGTCCTTTTCCTCTTGAACTAAACTGAAATTGGGTAACGTGGAATTTGAAATGGACTGTAACTTTGAAAGCAGCAGAAGATATTGACCAAAGATTTGAGAATATTTGTTAGTGCATGAAATTTTCTGAATCACGTCAAATTGGTACGACTTTGGAGACCATGGTAAAAGTTTTTAAAATCCGACGAATTCCGACGAAATAGGATATGTGAAAACCGATTTGCGCTATACTACGGCTGGACGCAGTCTTCGTAATACAAATATTGATTTAAGGCTGCCTTTAAAAAGCTCTGCTAACGGACAAAAATTCTTTTCATTCAGAGGTGCAAAATTGTGGAACGACCTTTCAACTGAAGCCAAACAAGCTACTTCAATTAAAGCCTTTAAGTTCCTAATTTAGCCTGCGTCAGTGTATTTACAGATTATCACAAGCTTTTTAAATTGTAGATTATGCTATTTCAAGATTTGTAATTAGACTTTTTACATATTGTAATTAGGTTTCATGTTATGTAATTATTNTTGTTTTTGTTGGAAATGTAAATATATTGTAAACGGAGGGCCCCTTGTAAGTCAGTTATTACTGAAGGGCCACCCTCCTTAAAAATGTGAAGTGAAATGAAATGGCCACCCCTGCCAGAAATTGTCAGGCCACCACTGTTCGCACTCTTGGTGAACTCCAAAATTTCAAATATACACACCCAATGATAGTCTCTTAAATCCGTCCCTGGGTATGACGTCAAAGTTATATCTTTAGTGCTCTTTTGACAAATCTTGCCCCTGCCCTTTTCTTGTGCAGGAGGCTCTGTTGCCAACAGCATCCTAACACCTAAACGTCGCAGTTGTTCACAAACTTTCGTAGTATTTGCTGACAAGCAGTGGTGTAGCCAGGGTACAAGGGGGTGGCCGCCTCCATGATAAAAAAGTTGGTGTCCGAGGAACGCCTAAATCTGTAATAAAATCGATATATTGGAAGGTAGCTTTGAAATAGCAAATTCAACTGCTCTTTTGTATCTGGAAAAGGGTGTATCTATATGTCTAAAAAGGAGTTTCCTTGCTATTGAAAGGGTGTAGTCAAAGAAATTCAGACCCCCTGTCACTGTTTCCCCATTATAACAGGTGATACTTCAACACTGGCAATGACAGGAGGCTGTGTCTTCCTACCCCCTACTTACTCCCTAGTTAAACCTCAAGGACCACTCCGTTTTACTCTCTCCTCCAGGCCCCAGCCGGTTTTGCCCCCACCCCCAAAGGTGCGACCCTGGCTACGCCACTGCTGATAAGTGACTTGACTTCTCGCAAGAACGTCTTCAGGGAGTATGACGATAAAATGGCACAAATTTGCCGACAGAAATTAAAGGACAGGTGTGATACCTCCGTTGCTAGGGTCTAGTATTGAGAGCAAACATTGAAATAAAGCAAAGTAGAAGCTGAGTCCCCAAAGGTTTTTTAAAAAATGTTAACAAGGGTGCTGCGCCCTCGAACCGCCAAGGACTACACCCATACCAGACCATTGTTGGTCATCGCTCTCCTCTGTTGACTCCATTGTAGTAGGAAACATTAGTGGCTGTTCAAACAACAGATGTCCGACTGCAGCCGCTGACCATTTCAATCGTCTGGTAGCCCTGTTTCACATGGAAGTAGTGAAGGTAACTAGGAAAACAACACACGGAAAGNGATTCTACACTTGTCTCTGCCTCATGGAACTATTTTGAGGCAGAAAGGTGCGAAGCAAGAGCAGTCCATCTATTTCGGGATGCTACGAAATCTATGATTCAAATGCTGAATCGGGCTCGATACCTTCAACGACGATACCCACTTCGAAATAGATTAGTTCGAAGACCTATCGGGAGGGAAATCAACTTTCAATTTATTATATCGCTGGCTGTCTTTCTCCTTAGAAAGGTTAGTAGATTCAGCTTGATGATCTTCTATTGCTTATTTAGCTCGTTAACAGTCATGCAATTACATTGATAAGAGGTAGTGTATTGTGCTGAGTGTATACTAAAATTTCATGCTCGTAGTTGATATTCAGACTCATGCTCATAGAAACCGGGGGGACACAGCGAACACTCTACATCCCTTGTTTCCCAAACTTGGCTGTATAGTACCTTTTAGCAGCTTTGACAGGTGTACTTTCTTGCTTGTATAAGTGTTGCTATATGCATGTACCCTATGTTTTGAATGTTTTGTACGTCTGTGATTATGATGTCCTGTATTTCGATTCGTATGTTGATTTGTTATTGAAATTCTACGTGAGTGATTACAAAGCGGAAAACACATTTTCCCCTTTCGAATTACTAGGCTATCATGCTTTCCTAACAAATCAACATACGAATTGAATTCTTACCTTGGACTAAGTTCTTCACCAGCAAAGCATCGACAATTTTCAATTAACCATGGACATCCTTGTTGGACAGTTAGTCAATTTTTTGAAATACAATTGTAGTACAAGAATAAATAGTTAACGAAAAAAGAAAGCGATGAACAGGAAAATAAAACAAGCACCTTAGAATTACCAGAGCGTAGACACAGTGGTGGCGCCAGGGGAAGGCTAGGAGCCTATAGCCAACCGTCGGAACAAGCTAGCCGCCGTCGGAAGGTGACAAACTATTTTTTCGGAAATTGGTGGCATTTATAGTACCCAGAAAACTGTATTGTAGCCCCCTCGTCGGAAGAATCAGCCCTCCGTCGGAAGAATCACCCCCCCGTCGGAAGAATCAGCCCCCCGTCGGGAAATTCCTGTCGCCATCCCTGCATAGACATTTCAAGTCTTCTAGCAATAAACCTTTTCAGTGTGGTACAGCTAAGGCGCTGGTCAAACGAATTCAACATTTCACCGAGGTAGTGGTGGATCCAGGGGGGCCGTGGGATCATGGCCTCCCAAACGGCAATTTCCTATAGTAAACAATAGCGTTAAGAAAATATTCACATGAAAAGGACAATTAAGGCCCCCCAAAGTCCAGCTCTGGATCCGCCCCTGTACCGAGAACGAATGTTGTAAACTGCTCGGTGGAATGTGGATTCACCTGACCAGGGCCTAAGGGGTTGCACAATGGGAGGGTAAGGGGGCAAGCCCCCTCAGGGCTCGTTGTAGGGGTATATTTAGTATTTCTAATACCCTGCTCACCACATTTTAATAAGCCCCGTGTGAGGTATCTGGGCTTAGTATAAGACACAAAAATAAAAACATTTAGCTATAAGTATGCGCATTTTGCTAACATCTGACGCGAGCATCTATTTTAACAACTTTCTCTTTTTTGATTCAGTTTCTATGTATATTTAAATCGGCACAAAATAGCGTACTTCATTTACCAAGTCCTCCTCTCGACTAACCTATCCCATCGACTGAGTCCCTACCTTAAGGTCGTTTTACACTAGTCGGAATACTTCGGAGAGAGGAATATTCCGCCAAAGCGCATGCGTAGATAAAGTTTGAATTGGCCTGTTAGCGTAATATTATCCGTGCCGGAAATTCTTATATTTGCTTTCCATCAACTAACCACTTGAACGTAGGCAATCCTTCATTATCCAACATGGCTGCTCAACCCGTATGTCTAGATAGAGAAACACTGTTAAAAGTAATGGAGGTAGCTGCTGTCGAAGGAAAGGGGCAACTATTATCATTGCTCTCTCGGAATTGAGTATAGATTTGACGAAAATTGGTGGTGGAGAAGGGAAGCATTCGACATCTTCCAGTCAATCGAGTTCGACGAGGAATCATTCCTAGTGCAACTGAGAAACTACCCAAGTATTTAGGATAATAAAACACCCAGACTACAAGCAGAGAAATGTAAATAGTCTGTTGTTACTACAGAACTTTACCACAGCACGAAAAAGTGGCAACATTCTTTTTACATACTGAAAGCTTTTTTCTTCCGACACTTATCAGAGTATGAAAACGTCGGATGGTGATATAAAGGTTTCTTCCTGATTTTCACTTATGATTTGCTCTAAAACTAAATTAGGCCCAGAGCTAGACAAAATAAAGCAACTGCTCATTGAAAACGGATATCCAGTAGATGTTCTACTTTCTTGCATCAACCAAAAATTAGCGAACCTTGCAGCAGAAAAACATTTAGTCCAGAGAAGTGCCCAGTATACCTAAAATTGCCTTGGATTGGAAATGTTTCATCAGTTATGCCGCAAGAGAGCAGCCACCTCGTATATGTAAAAACCAAAATTGATTGTGAGTCGGTCATAGGACAACACCTTATTGTAAATCCAGAATGCGCCAAAACATATACAGATGACAATTTTTGGATCATTGGGCAAGCAGGATCGTCTTTTCATTTAAGTGTTTTGGAATCTGTTTACATCAAGACTCAAAACCCAGTCCTGTGTAGACAAATAGAGTTTGTTTTCTCATTGGGACTCCTCAAGTAAACAATGATTAATAAGTCCTAATTGGTCACACTTGGGGAATTAGACGCATCCTATCACATGTAACCGCATTTGGATATATTTCGGTTAACCTTTAGGCGACTATCCGGTGTTTTCATACTCTGATAAGTGTCGGACGAAAAAAGTTTTCAGTATGTGAAAAGAATGTTGCCACTTTTTCGAACTGTGGTAGAGAGATGTAAATCAGTCACTTGGAAACGTAGGCTCTAACTTTCAACAAAGATGGTGAGTATCAACTTTGGCCTGTAAGTGATAGCATTATGAAATTTTGCATCAAGGCCTTCTTTTTGCAGCCTGCGTCTACACGATAAAAAAATGTTAATACCGAAGCCTAGAGTTCTTAGGTATAGAGAGACAAAAGAGCATACTATCTGTTGTTCGCTAGATCTCAACTAAATTCCCACAATGCATACATCAAGTATTAATTGAGCAGCAACAACACATCTGAACAATAAAAGATTTAACAATTATAACAAAAGTAAGACAACAATTTATTAACTGCTACTTTTAAGTAAATGTTGATCCTAAAGTGCCAAAATGGAGGGATAGAACTTCATACAATGAAGCTATATTTGGTCAATTTTGCGCTAACTGTAGTTTCATTTCAATTTACACTGTGCGTAGCGATATCTTCACGACATCGTCACTAAATCTTCATTCCGCGCGGAAATGCCCGCCTATAGTGTGTGTTAGGGTCTTATTTGTAAATTGCTAGAATATTGAAAAATTTTTCGACATTTGCGATGTTCTTGTTGCATGTGGACAACTATTCTTACTGTGTCCCGCAGAGCGGTCTCCGCTCAATTGAACCCCCTCCGCTCAATTGAGCCCCCTCCGCTCAATTGAACCCCCTCCGCTCAATTGAGCCCCTTTTTCTATTCACCCCCCTTTTTAGAAGCAAGAAATTTGTCGAGTCTTCCTCTCTGTTATACTCCCTCAGAAACTTGAATAATACCAAAAGTAAGTACAGTAAGTTTATATATTTTCAATAGACAGTAGTTCTCAACATATCAAGTATCAGAGATAAACATTGATGTACTGCAGATAAAATGGTTACAGATCAGCAGTTAGTTATCAAAATTTTTCAATTTTGATTGCCTTGTGCTCTTCATATATATGAGACTTGCCTCCTTTATTCTAGCTTCTCATGAAATACTGCTCTTAACTGGTGATGCTGACAACGACATTGTATAGGTTATCTGTGAAGTCAGGGGAATCAGAAAAGTCAGGGAATTCGAATAAATTTAGAGAAAATCAATGAGATATCAGGGGAATTGTGTATTTCTCCAATAAATCGATTTCTTTATTTGCTCAAAAATGATCAAGAAAATAAATTCTGCAAATTTTTTCTTTTTTCACCATGAAATTAAACACACGTCTTTTTTCCAATAGGCTAAAATTGTGCTTAAATAGTCTTGCATTGTGAAAAGCGTATTGTACGGTTTTTGCTCAGGATCTGATTGAATAAGAGAAAACAGTGTAGAAATCAGGGGGAAGTTTTGGGAAATAACAAGGAAAATGACTTCGCTTATTGGTTAGACGCCCTGTTTTTGATATAAGAGCCTTTTATTTAACTATTTAGTTTACTACTGAGATTTGTCTTATATTTTATGAATTTATTTAGCCCCCTCTCTTGTAAGCTACCTCTCCTATATCTCCTTTAAAGTGCTTTAAATCATTAAGCCCCCGGAGTTTATATAGAGAATTTACAGTATAATTCGTCTTAGTCAGTAAACCAACATCACTACATACGCATTATAAGAGTACAGCACATCCTCGAGTATCCGAATAGCTCGGAATGGAATTATGGAACAGCTGTTGAATAATCGTGAAGATATATTTGTTGCCGCGGCAAGAAAGGAGTTTGAATACATGGTTAAAACTATTTACTTAAAAATTGTATATAGTACACTCCATATGAGCTTTGTATTCCTTCAGCACATTAGGATTATTGTTTAACGGCCTTTTTTATAAAACCATGTTTTGACTCTCTGGTCCTCATCAGTTTATGATAAACTGATGAGGACTAAGGCGTCGAAACTTGTTGTTTATAAGAAATTCCGTTAAACAATAATCCTATTGTGTTGAAGGAGTATATAGGCTCATATGGAGCGCACTATATAAAAATTTTAAGTAAATGGTTTTGATCTTGTTGAATAGTAGAGGTTTGGATAATCGAGGATGTACTGTATATGCAAGAAACAATCTCAAAATATCTTCTTCCCATTAAAACCTTTACTTCATATTGTTTACATATTATTTGTGCAAATATGTAGTACATTACCATCCTTTGCAAATTCATTGCATAAACGTTTCCGATTATAGGCGTTTAATTGGCATTTGTATAATAAAGTTTTACTTTTTCGCATTCAAAGTTTTCCGTATGACCGTATTTTGATGTTACAATTTGATTTTTGCTAAGAAATAGTAACGGACAGGAGGCATTATTTAAGGTTCACGTGCTGCAGCAGTTCTGTTCTTTGTAGAACTGTATTATTCACTGCTTTATGATAGCTTTAAGCTTAGGAAACAGGCCAGTACCGATGGGAAGGTGTAGTTAGTGTTAAAGTGTATTAATGGAATAAGTGCTTAGTGCTGAATTTCAAATATCCCTGGGAAGATTCTGATGTTAGTTGTAGACAAGAATAATCTCTTGGCTAAGAGATAAGGTGTTTTGATTCAATGATATCAACGTACCATACATGCATCTACTTGGATTGCTATTACTGAAAAGCATGCCATTAGTGCTTAAAGACAAACTACTAGCCACAATGAAGAATTAACTATTATATAGTGATGCAGTAAGTTAGACCGTAGTTAGTGTTTGCTTGTACAAAAAGTTTTTGCATAAAGGGTTATTTTGTAGAAATATGCTCCTATTACATGCTTTATTGAATTTTCTCGGTTTGTGTTTCAAAAGTTGATAAGCAAATAGCATTGCATGAATAAGTAACGCGAGCAAATTTAACTTCTTACCTAGTGACTTCCAAGTGTAGAAAGAAGACCAACGTGAATTATCTATTA
>OLMO02000009.1:16558914-16573182 GCA_900291935.2 Cassiopea xamachana | reverse complement strand
GCAAAACATGTGGTGTATATAAGAACTTCACTACGAACTTTACAGGGTAGACTTAAGAATAAAACTCCACAAATTAAGAACCTATCCAAGCTTTTCAGGAAGAACTTATTTTTTTGCGTGCTTTTACTGTAACAGCGTAGACTGTTTGAGAATTACAGGAATTCATTTATCATCAAATAGGTTAAAGGAAACGTGGATGAATGCCTTGAACAAATTAATAGTCTTAGATAATCTTGAAGTTTGCATTCCTGACATGCTAATTGACAGAGCTCGTCACATTGGCTACATTCTAATGATAAATGCCAGGAAAGCCCAGCCATTGTTCGATTCACTACCTGGAGATACGAGACTCGCATTGCCGAATCAAATTCGATTATGAAAATTGCCGAATCAAATTCGATTTAACGAATAAAAGGTGAAGTTGTAGATGAGGGCTAATGAGATGTTGAATCCCAATCAAAATTAATTTGCTTTTTGCGATCAAAATTTTCAACCCATGTGTGTCATTATTTGAAAATATAACCATTTCAGTTATATAGATGAGCTTAACAGGCTTCCCAAACAAGGAAAATTTTTAATTTATCATATTGCATTTTTTTCTAATGTTTTCTAAGTACCAGGCCCAGGTAGGAGTCGGATGTCAGCTCGTGGTGCTTCACGCACCCGCATGTGCTTTTTCTATTGATTTACCATGCAATTTTAAGAAATAAGAAACCAGTGGGACTCAATTTTCGATTATTGGCTTGCCAGAGCACGAACTTTAAGCAAACTTGTTGAATTTCTTCTGTTAATTTCTATGAAATTCTCTAACGATACGCAGCAAAATGAAGAAACGGATATTGTTTGGTGCATTTGACAAAGTGTTAGCGTGACTTCATCATACATTGTTAACCTTACCTTTGCTAAGAATTCCCTTTAATTTTGATTGACAGCTAGCTGCGACTTTAATATTAGTGAAGGTTAGAAATGCAGTTCAGCTGAATGCTAGTATTGAAGAGGAAAGTACAGCTGAAATGAGCATTTGAATAAAAACTGTTGAAACCATTGACATGCATTTTGCTATCACAAAATTTTAAGACTTGGGCTACCCTTAGGCAAGTATTTTTTGCTGAGAAATTGAGTCACAAGTTATGGCAAAATTACTGAAAGCCTGGCAGCTTAATGATTACTGATGTTATATGTAAGTTATGTTAGTAAAAGTCATCTCACTTTGTAAGTTTATTGAATTCATCTGCTGAAAATAATTACACAAATTGAAATGTATGAAGTTTTTCAAGTAGAATTAATATTTTTGNGGTGTAGAACATATCTTGCATTTGAAGGTGTGGTGTCAAAAAGCCAATATATAGTATGATTGCGGTAAGGATTGTATTGTTGGTTTCGAGGATGTTGACAAGTAAACACCTTGTAATTGTTTAACTACCGGTTGCCATTGTTTGGTGAAGGCTAGGCATTCAGAAAAGAGCGTCCATTTTGCAACGTGGGATTTCTTAATACACGTTTTTTTTTTATAAGAAAGTCACTATTTTGCCTGAGCCTCAATTTTCTTAACTTTTCCCGAAATTGAGCCTCAGATTTTCTTAAATTTTTCTTAACTTTTGCTGAAATAAACTGGCTAGAGTGGTTTACACTTTCGTTAATACTATTGTATACTTGAATTTGAATTCCATCTTTAACATTTTGAATACAATAACGACGAAATTACCGATTTTTGACCTATAAAAACATTAAATTTTGGAATTTGAGCCTCGTGATTTTCTTACGATTTTCTTAAGATTTTGACGATTTCAGCCTCATTTTCTTATAAACTTTTTTCTTATAAAAAAAAAACGTGTATAGCAACAAAAAAGGCGCGAAACCTCGTTATAACAAAAAGAATGTATAATGGGAAAGAGGCAGACATGCCTGTTTACATTTTAACAGTAATGAAACCAATTCTATCTCCACTGGCGTTGATGATAGGAGAGCGTATCTTCAAGTGGAAGCAACCAGTGGAATTTCTACTTACCCAAGGAATCTACTAGGGGTGGACACACAATCAGTTGCCAAACTTCTTTAGCTACATCAAAAAGCAGGGTAGAACGTCTCGTAGCTCAACTTCAATTTCAGGTAATAGAAGCTGCTTTTCATCAACCTCATGCATAATGACTGGAAATTGTAAATTTTTCAAGAAGACTCGATAGATTCTTGATAGATATTGAAAATCAAAAACATAAATTTTAATAATAAAGATGAATATTCCTTGTCAAGGGCTTAACAAAGCTCTTTCTAATGCATTTCATATCAATAGGGATTCGCTGAGGCTTCAAAATTGAAACTAGAGTCATGGACAGGCCCAGAAAACAAAAACAAGCAACTACCTAAAATCACATATTCTTGGAAGGGAGCTGTCATTTTATTGCTGGGTACAAGGGTAGAAGAATTTTCGGAGGGTATCAATATTTTTGCCTTGTTTTATTGGGTTGCCAATTTTTTGCTATTTCATGATGAGGTATCAAAATTTTGAATAAATTCCCATCATAAATATTATTTACATGCTCAGTACAAAATGTCTACTTTTTCTGAAATAAACGTGCCAAAATGCTTACTTTTGCCACATAAATGCTTGCAAGCAAAAAGTTGTTTGAAACTGTGAGGGGGTGTTATATGTTGATTTCCTTTTTTGCACTTTCCCTTCCTTCCCATCCAGATTTGATGTAAATATTATTAAATGTAGTGAATGAAGTAAGTAAACTTTTCAATTTGCCTTCAAATTTCTTCCACCCCGTATCCAGCATTAAAAAGACAGCTTCCAAAGAATACGCCACTTTGGTAGGATACAAAACAATACCCCAGAACATGATCGTTTCTATTCTTAAAAATAGAATATAATTTGTTGAAATTAAAAAGAAATCGGAACGGGCTGGTTGCACAAACTGACAAAAGAGAAGTGGGTGACCCTCATTGCTAGTAAAAACTACCCTGCATGCATCCTGTTAGGATGAGGTTGAATAAATGCCAAATTAATACCGAAATGGCATACATGATACAAAACAAGCATAGAAATTGTTAAAAATTCCTACCTCTTGTATCTTTGTTCAGTGTACAACAACTAGTCCTTCTATCACTGAATGGAAAATGGCTGCCCGAATGCAGTTGCTGCGTCTTGAAAATGAGGTTAAGTAGAAGCTACTATTCCCCCATGTCCTCGAGGATAAAGTTTCAAGTTACCAACATATCAAAGGTGCCGACAAGAGTTGCCCTTCTGCCTAATTCTTATTCTGTGTTTTAACCCGTAAGCAAATGCTATGGTCGAGACAAAAATTTCGTTTTTATGCGTTCACACTATCTACTGAGTTCGAAGAAGACCTTCTACTGCGTTCGAAAGAACCTCCGTTTATGCCGATATCGACTTTGAAGGGCATTTTTGCAAACCTCCGTTTTTGTGCATTGGTGTGCTAAGTAGTGTGAACGGTTTCACAAAAACAGACGTTTAGACCTTCGCTTTTGTATAAAAATGTAGTAGTATAAACGGGGCCTGAAAGGACTGTTCTCAGCTATCGATCAAAATAACACCCATCAGTTCTGTGGAGTGCATGTTCACAGACAATAGCTAGCATTGACTCTCGAGGCTCTTAGAACTTGAGGTCGTACCTTCATATTTCCTCCAAATGATACCAAGAAAGTTGTCTTTTGGCAGTGTGGCGCTATTGGAAGGCGAAAGGGGCTATTTCCCTCCCATTCGGAACATGCTAGCCACCCTATCGGGAGGTAGAAAACTATTATTCTGAGATTTTTAGCATTCATAGTACCCTGAAAACGGTATGTTTGCTTCATCATAGAAAGAGTCAGCCTCCATTGGAAAACTTCTGACACCACCCGTCTTTTGGAAGCCTCTGAGAGGCTCTAACATCACCTCAAAAGTTAAGCTAACTCCAACCACCTCAAACAACGTTGGTTATGCCCAGGGATGTGTCGATGGGGTTGGTGGCGTCGCGCCCCCTAACATTTTCAAATCTTTCCAAGAAGCTGGTCAAAAGTTAGCAAGGCAGCAAGAGGGTTTTCTGTGACTTTTTCTTTATTTTAGTAACAATTTAGTAACAATAGGTGGTCAATTGATCAGAACACCCCCCCCCAACAAATGGTGTCTCCGCACATCACTGGATACGCAACTGATCATAGTTGATCTATAAAACTATGTTCTGACGATGCAAGCTAACCCATGTCAAACCTAGGTTAAATAGTGTAACGTTTCTTGGTTCTTTCATATGGATGAATATAAAGGCATTTGTGAAGCAAGGCCCGAGGACCTAGCCCCTGAGGAAATACAACAACCTGATCTGACTAATATCTATTCCTTTGATCGACAAACTCCCTCATTACAATACGCTACTTATTTTATTATCAAATGATAGTAACACAGCACGCTTGATGACTGACAGTACACACAATACAAACTCAACTATCACTGTGACGACACACCCAACTGACACTGAGAGTTATAATCACAATTTCACGCACGTTCTTACACTATTCTCATTGCAATAGCAAGGACGAAAAATGTTTTCAGCCAATCAGCTCGTTTCTTTGCACTGCAAAGTACCAATCAAAACACGCAAAGACAATAGAAAATGAAGAGAAAATAAGTTTTCATCAAATTCAAAATGTGAAGACTAACAACAGTCACAAAAAAACTGGTGTTGCGAGTGATATTTCGCTTTTCCGGGGAGATTTTTAGTGTCAGTTGATCTATAAAGCCATGTCCTCACGATGTAAACTAGCGCAGTTCCAGCCTAGGGTAAATCCAACCCAGGTTCAATCTTGGTTGGATTTCATCGCATTAACATTGCTAGCCTAGGTTCCACCTAGGTTGGATCCGACCCATCTTCGGATGTGGATTCAATCTAGCTAGGTTGAACCTAGATAAGTGCCATATGAATACAAACATGAACTGAACCTGGATTAGCTTGTATAACAACGCATTCGTAAGTAAACCCGAAAGTCCTTATTATCGATTCAGTTGCGTTGCAATGGATTTCAGAAATGTTATTTTGTTGCAAACATCGAGCATTATTATATTACGCTCGCTAAAAATGTGAACAAAAATGGGTTGAGCTGTGCACGACCTTAAGTATCTCCTACACTATGCTTTTAGTTATGACATGAGTGATGCTCACTGTAACGCTCAAATACCTTGTAGAGCTTATTAACCTTGTAATTAGAATATTTTAGAAGTCAGGGTAGAATGAACGAATCGAGTAAACAAGATTGATTTTTGACTGTAAAAGATTTGTGGTTATAGTGCATTTAGTTTTTGTATGGCTCGTTCTTAGAATTGAACAGTATTCTAGATAATGCAATATTTAATGCTCTGTTGAGTGCAATTAATCTGCATTATTTCACACAATGGCAACATTGAATACGAATAGTCAAATGAATGGTTCCAATATCTTTTACTGAAGGCGTGCCCCATTCACAAGATTCTGGATACCTGTTAATGGGTTGCTTTTTTACTAGAGAGGTCTTCTATTCACACAACAACGGATGAATCCCATGCGTTCCCAATCGCGTTTGCAGAGTGAAATCACTCCGCTGTGGGATTAAAACGTATTATTCAAACCGAATAATGTTTTAGCTCATGTGAAGGTTACAATTTGATACGTCATGGCAGCGGCTCTCTTTGAAGTGCCGACAGCTTTGTTTTCCAAAGTCAAGTTTTAAGCTGTTGCAGTTGCTATTAAAAGTTCCTCTTTCGAAAGGGCTTAGTGACGTGTGCAGCAAATCAAAGCAGTGCGGACAGCGCCTGAAAACCTGCTGAGAGGAGCTTTTCTATCGATTAGCTCTCGCAAACCTACTGACACTGGAGCAAGGTAGGTAGACTAAAGCCTTAAATATGTTACTATAGATGTAGTTCATGCTTTCCTACTACATATTTAATACAAACACAATCGAAGTATAGTTACATTTGATCTGTTAGTAAGCGCATTGAAATCTTCATAGTTACATAGTATAGTTACTTCCGAAATCTTCATTTATGATTGAGGCCCTGGCCATATGATTCAATATTTCATTCGATTTTCACTCACCTAAAAAAACCGAATCGTTTGGGCACCTTGTCGAGTGGCGTAGAATAATGTCGAGAGAAATTTGATTCTTATCAGAAAGAAATCGAATGAAAGGATTCTTTTATCGAGGGTAAAATCGACTCGTTTGGCCACTAGTGCTCGACTACGCTCAACGTTGAGATCAATGATGCGGAAAAAATTGATTGAAAAGGTTGGGCAGGGCTATTGCAAAAGGAAATTTGCCGTCACTGGGAGATGCCTATCATTTGATTGTGTTTAACCATAATCACAAGAATCACAAGAAGCGAACAATAGCCTATTATTCTATGTTGTTGTCCACGTTTTCCATCGTACCCAGACCTTTCCGAGTGCATTAAACCATGTTGTTTGTAGTTGTGGAGTATATCGGAATACAGCATATCGAGAAATATCGATCATTAGTGCAACCTTGAAATAGAAAATTACAGAGGAAAAAGTGTGCACTTGTTATAATTACAGCCAAAGATAGTGTTTTATTGTTAGTACCGTACAAGTTCTAGCATACCGAAAGTACACAAGGGGATCAGTATCAATAACATCTCGCTTGGTGCATCTTCAAGACCTATCTCACCCTCTGAAGTTGGTTCGAGCGGTGAGGTTCCCCAGCCCTCTGAAGCAGTGAATTATGTTGTTACATAGACTACGCATTGTGCCATGGTATGCTATTCCTCTGGTCAAGTTTCCATCCTGATAACTTAAGGGAGGTTGAATAGAAAAGTGGCCTTACTGTAAAAAATGTTATTCTAGAAAGACAGGGAGCCACTAATTCAGGGTGTTTTCATGTCTTGGAAATCCATTCCCTCATAAACATGTCAGGGAAAGTTATTCCGTTTTGCAAATTTTATTTAAGATTTATTGATTAATGGCTGAAACTTACCCCTTGAATTGACATCCAAGATGGCACAAAACTTAAATTAACGTTTTCATCCTTTTGCCATAATGAATTTTTTGAAATATGTATGGTTGAAAGGTCAAAGTAGTACCAGGATTTAACTGTTTCAAACTTGCAATTGTAATGTTTCTTCTTTGCGTTGCTTGGTAGTTTGAATTGGGGGTATTTTGGGAGGTAATCCTATAATTGTTCTTCTATAGGATGATACTTACAATGAAATATAAGGGAAAAGGGGATATTTTTCCGGGAAATGCCAGAGAAATCCATCTTCGAGATTTGGCAGACACCCTGTAGTAGCTTTTGTAGTGCAATAAGTTCATGTGGGGACTGTATTGAATTTCATTTCTCAGGTTTTCCCATGTGGTTTAAATTTTGAAAGCAAAGAGAAGATTAGCACCTTTAGAACCATTAAAATTAAAAACCATTTAGTAGTTGCTAATGATCATGATTTATTGTTTATGATGACATAAAGAAAATATTAAAGGAAGAGCCTGTCATTATATTTAGATTCCAAGATAAAACATTGCAAGGAAAAATGGCAACATGTAAATTGGGCATTAGATATACTGCAATGATCTGTTTTGCCAGACATGTTAGATATATGTCTTTGGGTATTTACCATTTACATATCAATGAACAAAAGGAACAGACATTTGGAACAGAAAGCTGCAAATGGTGAATAGGTCCTAATTGGTCACTCTTGGTGCCAATTAGACGCATCCTATCACATATATCTGCATCTGGCTATATATTTCGGTAACCTTTCAATCGCTATCCGACGCTTCATACTCTGACGAGTGTCGGACGGTAAAAAGATTTTCAGAATGTGTACAGATGTTGTTGCTTTTTCGTACTCTTGATTATCTCTGTAGTACCGGTACCAACAGACAATCAACAATTTAAGAATAATTTTTAAAAATTAAGAATATTGATGCTCAACGAAAAATTAAGTATTCTTATAAGAAGAATGTACTCTCTTAGAAAAGAACACCTTTTAATTTGCTTTAAATTCCAATTTGTTGTTGCCAGGCTAATTGATCATCATCATTGCTGGAGAAATTTTAAAAGAAGAATCCCACCAGTTTTATGGTAGCCTGGAAACTAAGCAAATAGTTGAAGGGAATGTTCTGGAGGGGCTAAACCTGCCTGCGCCATCACATTGAGGAGGAATCAAAACCTTTACTCCCAGTTGCTTAATAGTTTGGAGGTGGGAAGCTTCTTCAAATTCTAATGAACGGGAGTTTTTAATAGCTGGGGGGTCTTATTGGACCATGCCCTGACATAAGTGACACGGGTTTTTGACACATAAACTTGCCAAAATTTATAAACGGGAGTTTTAATAAGGTCTGTCGGGATGGTAGAAATCTGACAAATTAATAAGCATCCCTGGCCTTTCATTTCGCAACCGAGATTATTTGATGTTGACTAAATCGGGGGGGGGGGTTAGGAAATGTTTCTTCTATCTCACTAACTCTTTTGTAAGGGATCAGATGTAACTCAAATAAATACTACAATCGTAAAACTAAATCAATTTCATTTTGTTTATCACTCCATTACCTACGACAATATTAACCAACTTCTTCTAACTAATAGCCACTTTATGGGACACTTTTCAACCTAGTTTAACCCAAGATTCACCCTAACTCGAGTTCAACTCCGTTTGAGTTACACCACTTGAGCTATTTCCATCGTGTAAATGGAACCTGGGGTCAACTTGGGATAAGATATCAACATGCGCATGGGTATGATGCAAGGAAGTAGGCCCTGCGTAACTCAAAATGTAAATGAAAAGCGATCCTTAATCTGTGACTCAACTACTTCTCGAGGTCAGCTCGAAAAGTTACAAGACAACACAAAACAAACACTCAATAAAAAACATGAAAAAGATATGGCAAAGAACAATACCGTGAATCTACTATATCAAAATACATCTTGTAAATATAAAAGTAGAATCTCGCATAATTCTCTCATAGCATTTCAACGTCAAAATTGCATTGCTATATCTTTGCTTTTGTTTCTCCTTTTTGCTGCAATGCTTTCACTTTTAAAATCTTGAATTCCTCAAATCGAGGCCAGAATTTTTCAAAATTCCATAAATACATTAAAATATGAATTTCCTTCAATGGTTCGTTGTCTGTGCCATTCTATTCGCAGTCATTCCAATATTCATGAACTAGTTCTCATAGCTAATGTCTTTATTAGTCACATCAAAAAGCAGATCCCTAGCATCTACCTCGAACTTCCAGTTCATACTTATTCCCATAACTAACGCTGAATATTTATCATACCTTATTTTTAACCAATTCTTTTTAATGTCGTCACGGAACCAAATGTAAGACCATCATTAAGCACAATCAATAATATACTTTATTTCATGGTGCATCCAGAAGAGAATCAAAAACGTATTTTATTGCACTTCTTCCATTACAATTCATTGATAAATCATCAACAAATACGAACTTTGGCAACTGTCTCCTCGTGAAGTTTTGACATGAAAAAAGCAAAATTCTACCTACTCTTTTGTTACTATTAATTCTGAAAAAAAGATTACTGAACAGCGCAAAGAGTACCAATAAAAACTCACAGAGCATTTGAGTCAAACTGTAATTTCCCCACTATCTCTGTAACACAAATCAATANAGTATCATGATGTCATTCTGTATATATCGTTGACTGTGCTGTATTGTTTGTTCACTGTTGTTGCCTGTTGAATGTCAAATGTGTTGATTAGCACACGGTGTGTCCAGTGCTGTAACATATACTGATTTAGATTTGCAAGTTAGGGCCTAATCATATGGACTCGGTAAACCGGGCTAGTATCAGCCTGTTATCATTTGAAAGTTTTACCCAGCATCTATGCAGGTCATTAGACATGTGAAGCTCTGGGAATTGCAAATGGTAGGTAAATGAATCAAAATGACAGAGAGGAAGATGATAGCAATTGCTTTTGCAGCTACAATAGCTGTGACTTCTTTGCTTTCTTTGTCTCAATCCTTGCAAAGCTTGTTGATTTTATAGAGGAAGCAGCAATTGATGCAATATTATGTTGTCTTAAAATGATTTATAAGCTGAGGAAGAATTAAAGTTTACAAAGAAATAAATCATGTATATTAGCAAGAAAGAAGAGGAGCAGCTGGTATCATCAAGGTCGTACACAACAGTGGTGGAGTAACATGACATTAAGGATTCCCCCAGACGAAGCATAGAAGAAAAGTTTTCGCATGTCACGTAACGAATTCGACGAACTGGTAGCAGAAATCAAACCGTACATTACGATTTGATGAAATCATCGATCATTTCATCTGTCCACCTAAAACTTCTCTTCTCCGCCATTTTGAACAACAATGTGAAGTTTAATTGGACATGCGCATTGGCACTGAATTTACCCCGGCAAATCGGGCTAGAGCTATCATATGGGAAAATTGTAGCCCGCTTAATCGGGATCTCGTCTGTAGAAAGCGAGACCTCGGTTTACGGGGCTAACCCGCTGTTCATATAATAGCAAGTTGTTTTTTACAGCATTTAACTGTAAAGTCAAGATCTTGGTAAAACGGACTAGCCCTGTTTACCGAGGTCATATGATAAGACCCTTAGTTGTGATTCAGATATGATTGAATAGAGAAGCGATCTCAAGAATCTTTATGTATACGACCTTAGTTACAAAACAGCCCATTTAGTTTGATTTGCTTATACATGAGAGTTTTCTTATTCTTAGAGATTGCCCCACGCTTAATTTTCAGAGCTCCTCAATTCCCCTTTGTCTATTTTAGTTCCCTAAGGCTCTTAGTCACGTATTCTTTACTTATGGTAATATTAGCCTGTTTACCATAGTTCCTTTGTTTTGATGGTTCATCCTTATGTAGTCAATTATGAGTGTTTTCGCTGTTTAGTTATATATTTCCTTATATAGACATTTAATGTAGATTCCCCCAGTTATGATCTCCCCGTGAGTTTACCTCTCTTGATTTCCCACTTGTTTTTCCCACTTGTTGTTATCCCCAATTTCATCTATAAAACTTCCTATTGCCACTTTTATATTAGCTGAGGATGAGACATAATGTCTCGAAACGCCTGTATTTCAGTCATTTTGGTTGTGTCTTAATGTCGGTTATGCCTATATAACAGCGGCTACGTCCTAATGTTATAGTATGTCGAACTAATTGAATGTCGAATTAACTAGAGAAAAAAGGAACTCTCTCTGACATTTTCCTCGTCGTGGCTCTTCTCTTGAAATTCATTTGATTCCATCTTCAAACAGTTACAGCTTAATACTTTCTTGGACTTAGGGATCATTCAAAAGTGCGTAACCGTAAAAAAATTGCGATTTTGACTCCCATCCCCCCTATCTAGCGGCTTTTCACACTCGATTTGATACCCCCTCATTGTCATGTAAAATCCTGTCATGAGGCTCCCCCAATACCAGCCCTTACTTGTGTACATAATGCAACTTGATTTAGTATAGTAAATTTCAATAGCTCACAATCACTGAAATTAAAAACTGAATTGAAACAGTGCAAGACGCAGGCTCTATAAGGTTTTAAACTCTTTGTTTTTCTTTTTAGTATTTTGGAGCGTTATGTAACGAAAGTAATTTTTTGAAGGACCCTTTACATAGAAAGCAAAGGAGCTCAAAGGCGTGTATCTATTAATCACTAAGAATTTGCTCTAAGAAAATATCGACAGCATTGAACTATTTTTTGCAACATGATTTAATGATCATAATTGTTGTATTTCTTAGGACAAGGTAGTGTATTGAAATGGATGCAAAAATTGAGCTTGGGGTAAGTTCTACTATTCAGAGCTGATAAATACTTTTATGAAAAGTTTATGTCAAACTTTTAGAAGAATCACCAATGCGAACTATTTATGACCTATTTATGTTTGTTTCTGTTAGCACGATCTGTAACTATGGTGACGATGCAACTATTTATGCAAGCAACTATATCAAAGAGGGAAATACCAGAAAATTAGAGGATTTTACTGCTATTGTATCTAACTAGTTTCGGGATAATTCCATGACGTTCTATGGAGACAAATGCTACCTAATATATTTCAGCACCGTAAAGAGCACCAACATTTCAATAAAATTAACAACGAACTAATTCATGGGTGTCCAGAAGAAAACTTACTTGGTATTGTAGTAGATAAAACTTCATCCTTTAAAGCTTATGTTACATCTCCTTATAAGAAAAAAAACAAAAAACAGTATTGTCCATCCAGTCAACACAATATACGTGTATTTTTGGCTTTCAAACGAAGGTTAGCTGGCTCTGCATTGTGACATAACCTAGAAAAGATCACACATCAAACAAGTCAACCAATCTCAAGTGTAGTATTTGGTTTTCCAACTGCAATTAAATTTCTCAGACATTTCGGGGGGCGTGACGTTCCCAGATCCCTATTTATATGCTTTGTCCTAAGACAGAAGAAAGAGCCTGGATGTCATTCTTTAATGGAAATGAATAATTTATTTACCTTTTAATGCATCAATTTTCAACATTCGCCAATCACAAGTCACTGTTCCCTATATAAAAAAACAATTTTGGCCATGACTTTGACAAAACAACTATGAATTAAAATATGCCAGAGATGGTGTGTCTAGGTGAAGTTGAGGAACTTTACCATGAGCATAATTATTATTGGATGTTCTAGATCTACATGAACCATGGGCACTAAAATCCTCCACTATACTATGCAGTTGCCTTTTTGGCCTAGCCCTGAAGACAGGAGTACCAATTCCACAGCATCTTTTTCTCCACTCTAGAAATTGCTACAGCAACTACTGAAATCGAATACAATACTGAAGGGAGAGTTGGAATACATTAATTACTACCCCAAGGCTTACATGCCGGTTACACGAGTACCATTCGGTTGCAATTTCCCTGCATGCCGTCATTGTCTCTCAGCTGGTGCTTATCGTCCACCATTTCTGGCATATTTTAAGTCATATTTGTAAATTGTTACTTTATATTTCTAGTTTGATGCGCTTTTTAATGTAGACTTTCTAGAATAAGTACTTTTTCTTTCATTTATTTTGGTAATATGTTAGCTTTTGTTTTGTAAATAGACGGCCCCCTGCAAATCAGCGTAGCTGAATGGGCCACCATCTATAAAAAGTTGATATGATGAATGATAATGAATGTGTTATGCAGCGATATGTTCATTGGGGGCGTGGGGGCATCATTCTCCTTCATTATGTTTGAAATTGCAAAAAAGTTGATAAAAATCGGCCATGCTGCAAAAGGACTGGCCACAGAGCCTTCTGTGGCCTTCTTTATTAAGTTAGCAGTGGTTGGTCAAATGGCTAAGTCCCCTCCCTACGGAAAGTTTCTCGGCACATTTGTATCATCGTGTACGGATTTACCACATCTTTTCTGAAAACACTACGTCTCATACTAACTTAACAGAAATATTTCAGTGTCGCTACCTAATCGTACTTGAGAAAAATCTATTGATGCAAGGAGTAAGTTGTACTATCCCGCTCTAGTATACTGGCATTATTTTGCTCTAGATGGCTTTTCGTCACCTCTTCCTCGTAATTCTAGTGCTAGCTTGATCTGTAGTAATTAATTGTGATTCCTACTCAGTTATTGTTGTTGATTTCAACACTCCTCTTGGGCTACCTAGGCAGATGACAGTATCAAAAATAAACGAACACCTCTAGGCACTTTTTGGACTGAAATTGTCTCTTTTCGTGCTTCCTCAAAACATCGCAGTTTTGGAGCTATGCTAGGTAATTTCAAATTCGAATAATTCAATTCAAAGTTGCTACTTGTTCTAGGTTGAAACTATTGTTCCTCTTCTGTTTATTGATAACATTCTAATTGCCACGGAGTTGTCGACAGGTATTCCATTTTGCTCATATCAATAACTATGTATTCAAAAGCTAAATCAGGGACACAAGCGATCAGGGGCAAAATTGGTTCACAGGGTACCAAGGATATGATTGTATTGCCATATCATGCTGACATATTTGTGACAACAGTGAATAGCTCGTCTCAAAAAGGCACATCTCATCGCTTTGGTCCTCATGTGGCAGGTGTCTTTGTGCCAGATTATAGATTGAACTTCATGTCTTATAGCAGGAAATGCATACAATTTGTGACAAGGCGCCTGTGCCTAATCTTGTATTGGTCTATCCCTGCTTCATTCTCTCGGACCAATGGCACCTTGCTTGCCATAGGTCTGGCAGCATTGCTTTCTCTAGTGTAATGTTGTCCCTATATGAGCTTCAGTCCAAGAAAATTCATCAAGCCTTACTAATTTACTATGTTATAACAAGTACCGATAAAA
>OLMO02000009.1:16502850-16549872 GCA_900291935.2 Cassiopea xamachana | reverse complement strand
ATCTTTTCCTTCATCAAGTTGCAAATAGGGATTTAAGTGAGATTCTTCAATGCTGAATCCTTTTTCTTCAAAAAAGTATCCAGGTGCCTCTGAAAGAAACTGAAGTCAAGTATCCGTAAATTATATCTTTCGATCCCCAATTGTACCGCGGCATATCTTAAGTAATTTTCTACAATATCCCACGTTGGAAGTAAACAACATTTGAAAATCATACAATGCCTAATCCAAATTTTTACTTTTCCATCATGACATTGGCGCTCACATATGTTAACTTAAAGTTTACATAATGCTCAAAAGTAGCTTATAACTTTTCCTTTAGCTCCATTTTTCTTTCCAATCAGATTTAGAGCTTGGTAAATACTCTATGTTCATTTGGAGTAGGTATATATTCATATGATTTAAGACTGATGTGGATGTCAAGCATATATTGATTTCAAAGATGCGATTTTTGGGCTGCTGTGTTACCTGCAAATTATTATATTTTGAACTGATCCTGCAAGTGAGACTTTCTCCTGGTCGACTCTACCTCCTCCCCTTTCATCAGAAGAAACAAAGAGACCAATGAACTTCACTTCAGAAAAACCAACGAAAAAATTTCTGTCTAGGATACTCAGATGAATCAGAGAACGTTTTCAATGAAGAATAATCAGAAAGCCCATTTCAACTTTACTCTTTCTTTACAATTCATTCAATCTCTGATTTCTCAGTTACTCCAATCACATCGATGATAATTCTCAACAAAGACGGGCGGAAAACTTATTAAGAATCGTCTTTTGTAGACTTCCCTTTGCGCTATTCCTTCTACTTTCAAATGTCGGAATATTTTAGAAATTTTTTGCAATAAATGACATCAGCATCAATATTAGCACCCGCTTGCATTGTCCAGTGTGGTTTTCAACTTTTCAATTAGACTATAGAGACATTCCAGTGGCTCAAGGATCCCCCTTTCACACAACATGAAGGACCTCTCCGGCCAAAAGTTTGATGTCATTTATTGTACCTTAAAATATAATTACTGATGCGCTGAGTTAGATGGTTTTAACATCTTTTTAAAATTCCTTATAGCTTTAAAGGTACGAGCCTCTAAATTGCTCATTCTGAGGAAAAATAGAAAATAGACGAAAGGATTAGGTGATAATGTGACGTCATAATGGACAGTTGTCGCTTGTCGTGAATCAGACGACTATTCCGTGTTTTCATTCGATTTACCAAAATTCATCCGGTTGGCTATAAGCACTATGTGAAACCTAGAGCGTAATTTTAAAAAGCTAAATCAATGCAAGAGTCGCTTCTTTTCTCTATTGCTACTGACGAAAACTCTTTTACAAAACACCGACAACCTTTAAGGAAAGACTCGAAATCCCACAGTATACACCGTCATATCAAAGTTGAGTCACAGTGTCACCATCCCGAGAATTTTCCACATTGAACTATCAGACTTCAAACGCAAATAACTTTGAAACTATGTAAGATACGCAAAACTAAACGGCAGATTCATGCTCAGCTCCTTTGAAATCTTCACGATAGATAACAAAATGGGACTCGACGTTTTGGCTGAACCTGGGCGCTTATGCGAAACTAACATTTACTGGGCAATAATCCGATGGAATTCCTTTAGGGAGTGGTTATTATCTGTCATGGGGGCGGAAGTTATTTGAGAGGGGTATGTAACAAAAATGCAATTTCTTAGGAGAAGTTTCAAACAATTTGCTCAAAAATGGAGAAGGTATGAATTCAAAATTATTTATTTTTCAACAGTTCAAAATAATTTAGCCAATCAAATAGTTTAACATGTCAGCCATATAATCTGATGATTAACAGTCACATAACAGTTTTCCTCCAATATGAAACCAATCAAATAAACTTGTCTGGCATCTTTTAGCTGCAAATTTTCCTTTTCCACTTTGGTCATTTCTTTTGCTTTTTAAAGCTGGATGTTAAGATTTTTGTAGTATGATTTGCAAAGTCTAAAGCATCTGAGAAAAAGTAGTAATTCTCTGTTTACGGAGAATGGCTACTTCCTCAGCCTTTAGACTCTGCAAGAATCTAGGAATCATCTGGCTGCACTTGTCAATATCTGATTATGAATTGAGCTGTTTTCTCTTGTGTTGACATCATCCAATGAAGGAGTACCACTTGCGAGTAAATGTTAGACATCTTTTCCTTTGTTTCGAGGGCTTGTTCCCTATTCTTTACTTGATATACTTGTATCTTTTGCATGTATGCAAGATCTTTCTGTCTCTTTGCCTCTTGAATCATGTTTGCTATTTACTTTGTTCTCCTCTTTAAAAGGCCGGTGTTGTGATAATATCTCCCTGTGCATTCTGCAACGCATTGGTTAGTTCTTCCAACAAATATTATTTTGAATCAATAACTCTTAGCTCAATTGCTTGCCTTTGTTTGAAGGTCAAATTTTTATGAAACAGATTTCAGTGTAGATTGCCTAACTCCTGTATTTTTGCTGTAACTTCATTTAAGATCATTATAAATTGGAAGCAAAGCAAATACATATAAAAGGGGTTAGTTGCCCCCCAAATACAAGGGCATAACAACTAGAAGTAGGGGAGTTTTGCAAGAAAGCAAACACTCTATGAAAAGGGCTATTTTACTATCAACTCAGTTCATTACTCTGCCTCTATTATAATACATTCATCAAGTAAGGCATACATACAACCACGTATGAGCACACTTTCTGTGAAATATATCTCAAGTTAGAAATACTTATAAACAGATATGCATCAGGGATTTTCTAACTTCAAATATATATATCATTCATAACACATGTATTTGGCAGTGAAAAGACACTGATATACATCTGTTCTTTTCTCATCTTAGTGAGATGAAAACAGTCAATTTTTGTGTAATTATGCAGTTTAAATTTGAGTATAAACTATGAGACTTATTGAATATAATGTACCAATAAAATTATTGCTAATATTCCCTTATTATGATAAAGACGAGTGTTCACATGTACTATTTGGGGATATTATTTCGTGATAATAGTAAGAACATACTTGAAAGCAGATCCTCTTTCATTATGATATGAAAGTGGGAAAGGAGAAAGTGATGAATACTTTTATCCCTGAGGTTTTGCTCTTAAACATAGAAATAAGACATCCCTTTCTTTTCCTTGGTACTAGAAACTGTGATATTGTGACTAACCAATTTGAAGTCTCAACACATTGTTATAAATGATTAGGCCTATAAATGAATGGAGGCTTCCAACTTGGACTCCCACACACCACACTCAGCGACAATTCTTCTATCGTTAAAATGATCATACTTGCGTGGTCGTTCACTGTAATCTATAAATATATGAATGACTTCAAAACTGTTTTTACACAAATTTGTGGATCAAAAAAAGCCATCTCATTTCCATTTTCAACAACTCAACTAAGGTCCTTGTTGCTGTTCTTGTTGTTTTGACATTATTGCATAAAGGAACCTCTATGTATTATTAGGTGCTTAATAAAAAGAGTGGTAAAACATAATTTAGAAGCAGGCGAATATAGTTTTATAGCCTCTATCGCGGGTGCTTACAGCTGATAGTGAGGGTTGACCAGGCATATGAACTGCACATTGTTCTGTATGCTAAACATTTTGTTCTGTGGGGGGGCATAGAATATATTTCAGATCTCTTTGAGGGGTATAAAGCAATATTTTGATTTTTCGTGTGGGGCAACAAAATTTATTTGAAAATTTAGAAAAAGCTTCCAACCCCCCTCCCATGACAAATACTTAATGACCACTCCCTTTGCCCAAAGACAAGTAAGATTGACGTTATTAAAACTTTAGTCCACGGTGCACTTAAAATTTGCTCTAAAACTAAATTAGGGCCAGAGCATATGTTCTACTTTCTTTTATCAACAAAAATCTAGCAAACTTGTAGCAGAAAAAAAATTTGGTCCAGAGAATTTCCCGGTGTACCTAAAATTGTCCTGAATTGGTTATGTTTCATCAAAGTTTGAAAATCAAAGTAATAAGGCCATTAAATCTTGTTTCTATGTTGTGAATGATATGCAACCATCTGCTAAAAAAGAAAGCATTCCAACCACTCAGAAAAATTGTGTAAGTTATGAATATGTGTGTCGATGTGAAACTCGGTGCGTAGGACCTACTATGCAGAGACTAGCAGATAGAATAAAACATTTCTCCACGAGCATCAGGACGAAAAGTAATGCCGCAAGATAACAGCCACCACGTATATTTAAAAACAACAAGTCTAAAATGAATTGTGAGTCGACCATAAGACAACAGCTAATTACAAATCCACCACAGCATGTACAGACGATAATTTCGGTTAACCTTTCGGTCGCTATCCGACATGTCATACTCTGTCGAATGTAGGGCAAAAAGGATTCTTAAATATGCCTAGAAGAGTTTCCGCTTTTCCGTGCTCTTGTTAAGTTCTGTAGTACCAACAGACTACTTGCAGGTTCCTTATAAAACAAAGTATGTACTATGCAGAGTGATAATTCGAGATTTTTACTTTGCATACAATTGAAGTGACTTGTAAAGTCTACCCATAACTATCGATGATAAGATAAATTTTCTACCAATTCCACTTATTTCAACCCTTGGTTTATTGGGCGTTCAGAAATATTCCAACCATCTCTAATACTCCAACCCCTCCCATCATCAATGTCAAATTCCTCTTCATTGGGACATAGCGAATACTAGAATTCGGCAGCAGCCTATACTGAAAATGCATCGCAGCGTCTGCTTACAAATTGCACCCAACTGAACAGCGAGAAATGCAATAGATGGCTCTAGGCCTTCCCCACGGCCCCGACTGATTCAAAANACTTCGTAAAAAATTCCTGTTCCTTGCTGTGACTTGCAATTTATATGACCTGCCAACCTGCATTTTTTTTCAGCTGCCGCAATATGCCCTCCTGCTATCCGAAAATGTAAAAGCTAGAATTCTTCCCTTGAATGACATCGATTATGATAGCCTTGAGCTTGTGCCAGCTGCATTCAATCCTACTGTGGGAATGCTCTTATTAGATCTTAATTGAGATGACACAGATGATAATTAGAATGCCCGTGACCCATATTATACCACTGTTTGAAGTTCGTATATTGTGGAAATTGTGTGTAACTTGTGTATTCACTTTCAGTGCAACTTGAAATGATTTCAGTAGTCTTCAGTCTTCTCTTTAGCATTTAGATGATTTCTTTCCATATATCGTTTTACCCCTCCCTCCCCGACAGCTTGCAACTGCCAGCGATATTCATTAACGATTTATTTCTCATGAAACTAAGCTCTGGGATATGTAATTTGCGAATGATAATCCTGTATACTCAAGTGAAGATTTAAATGAAAGAGTCAAAATTTTTGAAATCGATCTTAGTACTTTGCGTAAATTGTTTGCAGAGAATGGTAAGGTGGCAAAGCCCAAAAAGCTCTAGCTGATGTTTCATGGATGAAACGGACACAAAGGACTGCATCTTAACATTGAAAGAAAGCGAAGTATCCACAGCAGACTGTGTTAAATTGCTTGCGATTGAAACGGACAGCAAGTAAAAGTTTGAAAAACATTTGGAAAGATTGATAATACCGATAAAGTTTAGATGAATTCCTTTTCATTGTAGGAGTTAAAGCGTCCTTTATTGGAATCGCAGGAAGAAATGACACAAAGATACAGGTAACTGCACATCCTTATTAATATAGGTTAGCATTATTTCTTCTGTAGAATAGCTGGTAATGCAATTTAGACCTTGCTACTTGATTATTGTTCTCTTTATGACTGAAAACGCTTTCACAAAATTGAATTCTTTGAAAGGCTTTCTTTTTATTAACAGCAGTACGTCATCAACTACAGATAAAGACACAGAAGCCAATCAAAACGTAAGTTGAATGCTGACATACTGATTGATGACCAATATTGCAGGGCAGTTTTGAGATATTGCCTGTTAAATGTAAATATGGCGACCTATATACAATCCCATCCAATTCATTTGCAAACCTCTCGAAGACATGCTTGTTGTAAACTTTATACTCTTGTGACTTGACTTGACTTGTGCAAGACTTGACAATTTTCATTTATTATCACACCTGTAAGGATTCGTGAAGGCAGGCTACATGCCAGAATTTGGAAGTTTTGCGATGTATTTGAATAGTCAGGAAGGAACATCTATCTAACTCCTCAAACCACGATCTAACACCATCAAAAACCGTATGGAATTGATTGCGTCCCTCACAAATCGAGAGATGGTGCCTACCGATATTAGGTGCACAAAAGGAGACGTTTATCTATAATTTACTAATCACGAGACTATCCACAATATGTACCATCCTCAAGACAAAGAAGAACTGTGTTACAGATACTTGATTGTGTTACTATAACGCTGCATGGTACTTTCATATGCAGCTTCAGCGCTACACAGCTCAAATGTTGTCATATGCAAGGTCTGTTTCAAAAATTGGTAAAAAAGTGCCTTTTTTCAAACATTTGAAAAACATAAAGTCGAAAATTTGCCTCTGAGCCCAACCAATGTGGGCTCTTAAATTAGACACTGGCTATAAGACGCCTATCGCACTGATTGGTGTTGATAACCATTCTTGCATAAAACCTCTTTATGTTCTACAAGTCTTGTTATCCGCCCTTTACCAACAGAACACTGCTGAAAACATAGAAGTAGTAATCGCCGACAACATAAGCAAAACACCTTTCTCTAACTATGGTGTTTTGGGAATAAGTATTTTCAAAGTGCTTTTTGGGGAGCCTGCTCTTTCCCTTCAAAACAAGTGACTTGCCTTTGGATAAAACTTGCCATTTGCCTTTTTTATTCGCAGGTGCCCCTGGTTGCTGCTATTACCTTCATGCATATCTTGCATTTGAATTACACTGCATACTTATCTACGTTAATGTGCCTATGAAAACAATAGACTCTATTCAGATTTTGTCCCATCACTGAAAATTTTTTAAAATATGGATTGGTTATTGTACTAACATGTTTTAAAAATGGTAACGCAAACATAAATGAATGAAGTTTTGCTGTTAAAATAACTGCTGCATACTAATAACTAAGCCAGTGATAGCCAACCTGTGGCATTCAAAGCCTCATACGGCTCTTCACCAGGCTTCATTGGGCTTTTAAATTCCTATTGAAGTGTGTGTTTCTTGTATGTGTTTGTTTTTTTTGAGTTTCATGTGATTTTCATGTATTTTCATGTGAGAGGAAGGGAATTATGCTCATGTGCCCCAATATGTATGATATGGCTCTTTATGGCAACACACTACAAATTGTGGCCCTTGGTCTCTCACTGGTTTGATATCCCTGAACTAAGTTGGTTTTTCAAAATGACGTGTTAGAACCTGAAGTAAGTGTCAATCAATCGCTGTCTTACATACTGACAGTTAGTAATTATAATAGTAATACTCTCACATAGAATGATAGAAGCACATAGAAAAGTAGAAGCAGAGTTGTAAAAGGCTTAATATTGCAGACTACTTTGGCTGATGTAGGGAGAGACAGAAGGGGAGGGGGCTCTAACGTTGAAATGCAAAAAAATTACCTTTTTCACTTATGTGTGTTAATACGTTTCACAATGATTCATTTTATTAATATCATTTTCCCTAATTTCAATAAATGCTAGGCACTTAGCAGAAGGTAACTCTTGCTTTCTTACGTTGTAGTCGAAGTTAAGTTCAATGGTGGATAAAGTACTTGGACATAACCCACATTCAATATATTTTGTTGAAGGAGCAAATGCATTATCAAGGGAATCTGGAATCCTGAAGTCAGCACTAGAAAAAGTAGGAATCTTTTTGTTTGCTACATTTTTTCCGCTCATTCATGTATTTCTCAAATATTTTAGTGCAAAACTGATGCTTACAGAAATTATAATTCAAACATTATGCTGCATAACATGATGCTAAGTAATAGCGAGAGTATCGTCATTTAAGACCAAAAGCCAGTACTAGGACAAGTAGGGATAGTTTTGTACCTTGTTTTCCACATGCTGTCTGCCAAGTCAGGGTGCCCAGGGAAATCAGGTAAAAATGAGGGGAATACTTTTTGCTTAAAGACTATAAGGGAAAGTTAAGAAAATTCAGCTAATATTAGAGACTATCAGTGAAATATCAGGAAGATTGTTGGTCTTTGCTTCTTCAACAAAATTGATTTTCCAATATGCTAAAAAATAGTAAGAAAACAAGTTCTCCATATTATAAAATTCTTTGTTTGTGAATTAAAACACACTTCTTTGCTCAAGTAGGATAAGGTTTGCTCAAATATCTTTGCATTGTGATAAGCGTAGTATGCTTGTATTTGCTCAGGATCTACATTGAAACAAGGAAAACAGGTAGATATCAGAGAAAAATCAGGGAAATATTAGGAAAAATTGCCTTCCTCAAGTGCGTTTCCCATTCCACCTCCAAGTTTCAAAATGCAGCATTTTGCCCCAATGAAAATTTAATAGCGAGTACGAATTGCTTCTTTTTCTCTTTTTGTGTAATTTTATCCCAAGAGATTCAAGCTTTATGTATCGGTGTACATAATCGTCAAACTTCAATGTAAACAGGGATCACTTGTCTTTACTTGCACGGAAATCAATGGTGAGTATAGCCACCTTCTTATTTTACAAGGGGTATTTTCCAAATCTCCAATGCTCCAGAATGTGTGAACTCAAAATTTTTCGATCCCAACAAAAATCTTTCTCTGCTCCTAAGTAGTTTCTTATTCCACCTTCTCACAGTGATACTGCACTTTCTCTGTTTCTGGAGCCCTTGACTTCAATTCCTTTTATCCATATTTCGTCATATCCTTGGTATTTCACAATATTCTTTTTGTTTCTTAGTCTGTATCCATTCCTTGTCAAATTTGATAACTGCGGTCACAGAGGCCATCCATGCTCCTACTGTGATGATTCATGCTCACTACTCCCACCTCAGTTTTGCTATGTTTGGAGTAGCTATGCTCAGATATGTGCCTAAGCAATTTCACTGGTCGGAGCTGATCAAAATTTCTTGGCAAAAATTTTGCCAACTCAACGTGAAAAAAGGTTAAGAATGTGCTACGGCCTACGAGATACTAAGTGTTGTGCATCATGATCAATGCTGTAGCATCGTACACATTGGGGTGTCATGCACACCCTTCACACCCATCCAGCTGGTATTTTGGGTGCGACGCCCCCTCCAGTACCCCCTTACAAATCGCACTGTCTCCGGCCTGACTTCCCTGACATGGCAGACACCCTTTCACACTCATTTATGCATTCTTCAAATGTTTTAATACACAGAGAACATTCATGTGAAAGATTTTTATCAGTGGCAGCACTCTGGGGGCACATTTACCCCCCAGTTCTTTACACACCAGTTTTCTAATTCAACCAAATTCGAATGGAAATTTTTAGGGTTTGGGTGAGGGAGCAATAGCAACATTTCATTATTTTCTTACTTCATACTTGACACTCCATCACGCGTTGCTCTAGGTTTTCTTGCATACTATTATAATGAAATAGGAAGATGGTCACTCCCTTACAGTAGAGTGGGTGTGGTAACCGAGGGGTGTGGTAATTTAAAGGCATTGCCTGTTATAGTTTCCCCAGTTTATGTTAAGTGGTGCCTCTCATGGTTATTATATCACGTACCCTGCTTACGCCTATAATATAATCTTGATGCTAGCAGGTTATTTGCGGCAAAGGGCCAATGGAGATTCAATGTATTTTGATGAAAAGTTTGCAACTGGTTGTCGTACATTTCATTCACTTTAGAACGTAAATGCGGCATCCTCTCGAACCTACAAGTCGACATCCTATGTTTCCAAGAGACTCACAAGGACACGACATCCCCAAAGATACGAGGCGTGCACCTGATTGTTCACCATGAACACCCAAAGCATGGAAGTGCCATATACGCCCGAGACAAATCTATTATCACAGCATCTCTGGACTTGTCTTTCGAGGATATGGAGATACTAAGAGTTGAAACATCACAAATGACCATCTCGTCAGTTTAGAAGCCTCCCACAAAAGCATTTGCCTGGCCTCAATTTGTAAACCCTGACAACAGACCCATGATCACTATCGGCGACTTTAACAGCCACAGCAATTTATGGGGATACGACCAAAATGACAGCAATGGGGACATCGTAGAAAACTGGGCAGCCTCCAATGATTATACTATCCTCCATAGCCCGAAAGAAAAACCCACATTCATGAGTGCACACTGGAAAAAAGGCTACAATCCTGATTTAGCATTTGTGTCATCTCGATACTTCAGCACCTTTGAAAGGACTGTAGAGGATCCGATCCCAAAATCTCAACACAGACCTGTCACTCNCTGAGCACCAAACCAGCAGTAAAAACCATGGAATCCAATCAAATTCCCCGTTTCAACTTCAGAAAGGCCAAGTGGGAAAACTTCACCAAGAACATAGATAATAAGATGGCATCCATTGAAGCAGACCCAAAAAATTATGAGGCCTTCCAGAAGCTAGCATGGGAAGTAGCAAAGAAAAAAATTCCAAGAGGTTGCAGAAAATCATACATTCCCTGCCTAAACGACAGGAGCAAAGAGATTTACGAGACGTACATTGACTCATACAACAAAGACCCATTCAGCGACAAAACCGTTCATCTAGGAGAAGATCTCATCTTACTGCTAGTGACTGAAAGATCAGAACGATTGAAAGAATTGATTACCTCCACTGATATGACTCATGGCAATAAAAAGGCCTGGAAAATCATAAAGAAGCTAAAATCTGAAAAACACACTCAGGCCAGAGTAGCTGCAGTCACCCCAAACCAAGTGGCAAACCACTAATTACAGAATGGAAAACCACCCATCAAAGAAAAGGGACACCAAAAGAGACTGAAGACCAAATAGACCAAGCCATTGCTGAATGTGATGACCAGTTCAAAGAATTCTCACTCTCAGAACTGAGAAACGCTCTCACCTTTATCAAAACTGGATAGGCATGCGGCCTTGACGGGATTACAACAGAGATGATCCAACACTTTGGACCGACAAGCATGTCTTGGATCCTAAATCTTTTCAACAAGTGTGCCAATACAAACAAAATACCAAAAAGATGGAGAAAAGCTAGAGTTGTGGCGCTGCTAAAACCCGGCAAAGACCCAGCAACAAGTAAAAGCTACCAGCCCACTTCACTGCTTTGCATCTTATACAAGCTGCATGAACGTATGATCATGGCCCACATTGTACCCACAGTCGAAAAACAATTCACTCCAGACCAGGCTGGATTCCGACCAGGATGTTCAACATGTGGCCAGGTTCTGAACCTTACTCAATATATAGAAGACGGGTGTGAAGGGAAACAGATCACAGGAACCGTCTTTGTTGACCTAACGGCAGCTTATGATACTGTGAACCACAAAACTCTACTCCTAAAAACGGCACAAATGATAAGGAATAAAAAGATTGTCTCTATCATACAGTCCCTGCTTGAAAATAGACGATTCTTTGTTGAACTGGATGGATGAAAGAGCAGATGGCGGAACCAGAAGAGTGGCCTACCACAAGGTTCAGTGCTCGCCCCTACTCTTTTTAATATATACACTAATGACCAACCGGAATTCGACCACATCTGCCGATTCATCTATGCAGATGACCTCTGTCTTGCAATGCAGTCAACATCGTTTACTACTACGGAAACGAGACTGAAAGAGGCACTTGAAGGCCTAACTAACTATTACGCTAACAACTTTCTGATTGCCAACCTGGGGAAAACACTGGTTTGCGCCTTTCATCTGAACAACCACACCGCAGACAAACAACTCAATATCACCTGGAATGGCCAAGTCCTCGAAAATGACCATTTCCCAAAATACCTGGGAGTGACCCTCGACCGGACCCTGTCATTTGCAAAGCACGCTCAAAATGTGAAGGCAAAAGTTGCTGCTAGAAATAAAATCCTTGGAAAGCTGGTGAACTCCACCTGGGGAGCAGATCCTAAAACATTGCGGACGACAGCTCTGGCTCTCAGCTACTCAACAGCCGAATATGCCTCACTTGTATGGGCTAGGTCATGCCATGCAAAAAAGATCGACCCTGAATTAAACAATGCGTGCCGAATAGTAACTGGACAGCTGAGACCTACACCACTGCCACTCCTATATAGAACAGCCGGGATCGCCCCACCTCAAACCCGGAGGGAGATGCAGGCAAGGACGCATAAGCACTCGCAGGAGAACGACAAACGACACTCGATATTCGACCACAAAACACCCCCAGAGCAGACTTAAATCCAAGAAAAGCTTCAGGACTGTGGAAAGTCTGCACCCTAATTTATCGGCAATCTGGCATCTGAAAGTCTGGAACGAACTGGAAACCTACCCAAATGAGGCAACCCAGCCGCCAATTGAAGAATTACCGACTGGAACAGATCTTCAAAGAATAGACTGGCTGTCGCTCATCAGAGCAAGAGTCAAAGTAAGAAGGACGGCCAGTACACTGCACAAGTGGAAACTCGCACCTTCCAGCGAATGCCACCCCAACCAAACAGTCAACCACATTCTCTCAGAATGCCCACAGGGTCCCCACTGCACCGATGAAGATCTCCGAGAATGCAACTAGACAGCCTGAGTTTGAATAACCCATTGGCGCGATAAGATATGATGATGATGACTTTAGAACGTCAAAAGTACATAAAGGGTTTTGTTTTAAATAGCACCGTAACAATTTTTCCGATTTCACCTTTTACATTAATTTTTCAGCCAATAAAAGACACCTTGATTTGTGAGAAGTTGTGGCCTTGGAACCACCAATGTTAAATACTGTTTTATTCCATTCTTCCCTTTTGTCAAAGTTTTCTTCTTAGGGATCACTCAACTGTTGCGTAACGCCTCTAGGGGAAGGGGGGGTACCTTGACTTGTTACGCTATTGTTTAATTCGTATGGAGAGCTATGGTGTTGAGCGTTACTAGATGGGTGGGTTGCCTCAAAAACAGTAGATTTGGTACTGAGTAACGAGTGAATGACCCCTTAGTACCAAAGCAAAAACTTTTGTTCGAATACACAAATTTCCTAGATGAAGTACCCAATTCAGTCAAACTTCCATGCCAGATATTTTCTGTAGTTTCACACTTAGGATTCCTGTAGTCTCACACTTAGGATTTGCATTGGTGCTAATTAGAGAAGTTCGAATACGGAGGAATAAACAACATTTAACGCTGGTCGTTGCAGGCCTAGGATACAACTTCTCGAAAATCAAACTGTCTTTCATTGGCTGAAAACTTAATATAGAGTGAGAATTCGCAGGGGTGCTTTCTAGGGCTCAGGGGTGTGGGCCCCTTGCAAAACTTCTTACTTATTTTTGGGGGCTCAGTCCCTCCCCGAAAAATCTTTTATTTATCTTGCTTTGCAAAGTGCAGTTACCTTGTTTCAATGTTTTGCATTATGTTGTTATGATGAATGGCTTCACTGCTACATGACTACTGAGATATTTCTAGCTACTGGCTGTATTTGATTTAGTCTAATTGTAATAAATTATTAAAAATATAGGCATGGCTGCTCACAAGCCATATGGACTTACAATGAAATTTTACCTATAGCCCTCCTTCTTAGCATTTTTAGAAGTCACTCCCGATAAATTGAATAATTTTCTGTGATACTATGTAAGAGGCTTATTACATCAGCAGGGTAGCCTTGCTAGCCGAGGTAGACGAATTTAGACGAGATTAGTAGCGGCTTATTGGATTTATAGTTGAGGAGGGGGAGGGGGAAGCGATGCTTTAAAAGACAGGGTGTGGTCAAAAATATATTTGGGAGCTACACTTGAGAAATGACATTGTATAGCTTTACTTTGAGGTAGTAAAATACACGCTGTTTTCAAATAAGAAACAAATTATCTGGCTTCAGCCTGGAAGTTTCTTTATATTTCGTGAATTCCAGCCTGACATTTTACTTAAATTTAAACACTTCAAGTGATATCAACAACTCAGATTAGGTAATTTTGATGCAAGAAAAAGGAATTTCAAGCTTTTTTGAGGCATGTAATGGATGCTAATTCTATTTTCTGTCTAGTTTTATAAATAATTTACTGGCGAAAACAGTACTTTAAAGTTACTGTTTGAAACTCAGCCTTCCAGCTTCTTAATTTTTGCCTAATTCCAGCCTCATGTTTCTTATAGACATGCTTCTAATAGAACATGAATACAATTAGAGAAATGATAATTGTTATTTTTGCAAAATAAGAGACTTCATTGCTTAAAGCTACTTCAAGAAATACAAGTATCAAATGCCAGTTTTTTCTGTTCTACTATTTAGAGAAATAATTAATTCAGACTGCACTACTAAAAGAAAAATATAGCTCTTCTATTCTTGAACTGGACAAACATATCAATCAAGTTTTGATTGAAGTCAATTGAATCTGTAACACGGTTCTTTTCTACCGAAAGCACAGCCCAAGCATTGAATTTATCCTCATTCAAACATTGTATTTCTAAAGAAAGTTATCACTCTGTTTAGAGTTGAGAAACACCTCTATGCTTCACAGGATGTCATTGGAATAGTAATAATGGCTTTCAACAAAAGTACAGTTGTAGAATTGCTCCACAGCAATGCCTAGATTCTGGTCTTTTATTACTCACAGACAGCTCAGAATGAACCTTCATTTCATCAAGAAAATGAAGTGATGCTGCAGCACTTTCTATAGCCTTAGATGGGAGGCATTGATCAAAGTCTGGACATGAAGTACTCTCAAAAAGAGTAGCTGCAACACAATTTCCAGTAACTGTAAACCTAGGGCTACAATGCGATACTGCAATATCACGACCTTCCTCAAATATTATTGAAATTTCTAAATCAAAGCATTCACATCTGGGTCTTTCTGCAAGAGGCTCCTCACCTACAGCACAGGCATCATTTGGAAAGATGTATGGGAATTTTTCTCTGACATTGTTGATTTACTCCACAAAATGTCTTAAGCATGTCTGACTGAAGATTGCTGAAGGTTGAGATGATTTGACGCGTTTGCAGCTGGGCATACAGAACATCTGCATGTTGCATCAACTGGTGGAAAGATCTCAGATAGAGTATGAAGCTCTTGTGCTCACACCGAAGTGGCTTGCATCACGAAAACTAGCTTTGTCCTTTTCCAGGTATTTATTATCTTCTTAAAGCCCTCCCCTCAAGAAACGGTTGCACCTGGTCTGCACAGATCTATAAATTTTTATGGTAATGCAGATCAGAGCTAGTCCTGTTAGCAGTGGTGAATATTTGACATTTCTCTCATGTAATCTCTAAAAAGGGCTTTAGATAGCGCTGACTATCAAGCTTCTCACTGAACTTTCGGCAATTTACTGTTATGTATGCTTGCAAGTCGGGGAACTATCCGTCTTTTCATAATCCAAGTAATCCTCTTTGCTCTCGAGGCCATCCACAAAGTACATGCGCATAGATGGGAGGGGGGTCCCTGCCAATATCTCACCTAACCGCACAAAAATACAATAGATTTTTTGTAAACAGTCTTCAGTTTTCAACATGTATGAAGGAGTCTGGCAAGGAGAATAGCAGAAGGCCTGTTAGGCAATGTGGGAGGAAGGTGTGAGAAGGAAGGAAGAAGAGAAAACTGGGAGTATTCGTTAGAGATAGAACGTTAGAAGTAGTTTGGAAGACGGAGGTTATTTTTTTATATACATTCGCTGTAAATAGCTGTATCTTGCTGGAATACTATATTCTTGATAAGAATAAAGTTTATAGGAATATTGAGCCACAAAATCACTGAAATTTACGAATAATTTAAGAGTAAAGCGAAGCTCAAACTTCATTAAGACAAGAATTTTTGCATCATAGTTATAATACTGCTTTCAGATGTAATTTTCCATTTTTGATACAAAATGTAAACTCTTGCTTAGTGTTAAAATGTAGTAAAACATTAACAAAGATTGGAATATTTTCCCTTAACGTTTTAGGCAAAGTTACACCGTTGGTATACAAGATTAATTTTAGCCCCCTCTCTCATGAAAGTTAATGATTGAATGGGTTCTTCAGGTATGCATAATATTGCCAGATGAAATCAAATGTACAAAATATGGCCCATATAAAGAATTGAGCTTCTTAGACACCTAGAGGACACTGATCCTTTCGAGGCAATCTTAGAGGAAGAAAGTTGCTTAGAAGATATTCAAGGATTACCAATTAACTCTGAAGATTCAGATGAAAATGAGAACATTACACTTCACAATGCTGACAAACTTTCGAATTTGTTAGCACAGGAATAATGCAGAGAGAATGCAAAAAAACGTTTGTGAAAAGCTTACGCTTTAGATAGCAATGAATGCTAAATGCAGGGGGATCACCTTGGCAGTACGTACTTAGACAGGGGGGTCATCCAGAAGGCGTACGCTTGCGACAGGGAGATCATCCAGAAAGCGTACGGGGAGGGGGTCAAAGTTTCTAAAAACGTACTTACTATGTGGATGGTCCCCTCATGTTCTTTCTAGTTTGAATGTACTTTGTTTTCTCTGCGTTTTGCGACGCCTTCTTGGAAGCGTAGCGTATAGCATTTCTGAGTTATCAATCGTTTTGATTAAGTATGAGATGAAGCCACCTGCATCAAATTGCAGCAAGAGTGATGCAAAGATGTCATTTCTGCATAGTAAAATGAGAAACGTCGCCATAGTTCGTCCATTGCAATCCGCCGTTTTGATGAACAGCTACTTTTGCTCTGAGATAATCCCTTAGCCCTGGGTCAAAGCTCACCATGTAAATATATACAATTGCTTACCTCGGATAACAGGGCCAGCCTTCCTAACAGGGCTAGTTCTGCTCATGTAATAATCCCCTAAGTGACTGAAATAGTGTCAATGAAAACCAGCTGCTAACTTCTGGCCAAAACACTTTATAACTCATCTGCTTGCTTGAGGTCAATGGAGCACTTACTCTCCAGTCTGTACAGCGGTTTCATGCGGTATCTAACTACATGACCCTTTGCTGATAATTAACCACGTGACCCTTTGCTGTTTGATAATTATCAATGGGCCAATTGCAGCTTTCGGAAAGAATAGAAATTGAGAGCAATAGCAAGTAGCAAGGATTGTTTATGTTGCAACTACATCGCTTCCATCCCTTGAAGGTAAGAGAGAATGCTAAAGAACTACAGGTAAGCCTTCTAAAATGTCGTGATGGTAGACTTCAGGATATGCAGATTTAGTAAGCCCTCTGTATGATTAAGAGCCCCTTCAAATAAGGCCCTACCAATGGATATTTTAAGAAATTTACATTGGTGGAGCAAGAGCTGACATGGGTCCAGTGTTTTCAAAGAAACAGTAAAGTAGGTGAATATGCAATGTGGTTCAAATGTAGGATTTACAAGAAAATATATAATGATGTAATGATATTAACAGAAAATAATTTTGTTTTGAGTTAGATTACAATGATAGATACAGCTAATATGAAGCTAAAGGCCAACTATCAGCATGAACACAAGACAAGTTAAATGGTACAAAGTTAAATAAAAGTTAAAGAAAGCAAAAACTAGATTTAATGGTTTTGCACAATCTACAATCAAGCTTCATTGTGCAGGATTTTAGTTCTTTTTTGAATGCCATTAATGATGGAGACTCTCTACATTGGAAGGTAGTAGTAGCTTAAAAGGCTCTGTCATGAAGCTGGGATTTAGATTGTTTATGGTTTTGTAAATTTCAATCATCAAGCATTGTGAATTGCGTTGGTGAACAGACACTGCATGATCTATTTTCAATAGAGCTTCATAGTCGGCATTCACATCTTTATAGACAATTCTGAGTGCTCGTTCATGGACTTTAATCACTTTTGCATTTAGATATCTGTTATGAAACATTCAAACTGGGGGCAGTAGCTAAACTGTTTATTTATGAAACATGTTCATTAGGAATCTAGAAGGAAAAACCAGGGAAACTTGCGCATAAAAAGGGCATGGGAGAAAGATTTGTCCAAATGCATGTCATTTGTTTTGAATGGAAGAGGGAGGCTCCCGAAAAGTGCACTTTGACAAATAAGTCTTCCTGGAACACCATTGTTAAAGAAAGTTATGTTGCTTCTGTTGTCAGCGATCCATACTCCAATGTTTTCATCAGTATTCCAGGGCTAAAGGGGATATCAAATGACTTGTAGAACATAAAAGAGGCTTTATGCAAACTTGGTTGCCAAAAAACGATCAATGTGATAGATATTCTCTCATATCCAATGTCTAAGCAAAGAGCCCATTATCGTTGGGCCAAGTGGAACCTTTTAACCATTAGGGCTCCCAGTTGAGTGGAAAATGCAATTTTGGGAATATGTGTTACAACATGAGTAAAAAAATAAAGGAACTTCTTTATCAATCTTTGAAAAGAACCTTACATATGATAGCATTTGACCAACAGCGCTCAAGCTGCTGATAAAAGTGCCATGCAGTATTAAAGGAAATCATTCATGTATCTGTACTGCAATTCTACTTTTTCTAGAGAATGGTGTATATTATAGATATTCTCGTGATTAGCGAAATGTAGATAGGTACCTCCACTCTGTACACCTAATGTAGGTAGTCATCATCTATCAATTTATGAGGAAGGCAATCAATTCCATGCGGTAAAAGGGCGAGATGAGGCCCTCTGCGAACGAAGCAAGCAGAAAGATTTCTGGGTCTTGAAATTAACGTTTGAAAATTACTGCTAGCCTTACTTTATGAGGCTCCTAGACCTTGAAGTATTGAGTGCTATGAGTCCTCTTTGGTCTTGAAGCCATTGTGCAATTTGCCGCCCCTCCAGCCACTCCTATCGGTGGTTCTATAAAGAAGAGCTTCTTGAGCAATCTGTTACAAGCACTTTTCTTCTTGTTTCTCGAGTCCACTATTTTGCAACAGATCTTAAGATTCAAATTCAAGCTATTTCTTTTGTTATAAGTAAATTTTCAGGAATAGATTTCCCTGAAATATCTCCATGCTGTATTGATCTAAGCATATCTTGATCTTGGAAAACTTGGTGTTTCTTTCCAAGCTTCTGCATTATGTTTAAAGGTGTGGTGTGAAGTGTTGATTTTCGCTACTTGTTTTAAGTACATTTCTTGGTCCTGCTCAATATTCAAATTCAAAATTCTTGATAGGGGCCAGTGACTGGTAGGGTAATTTTTCCTCAGTAGTGGGGCAGGAAGACCGGTCCGGTGGACCTTACAAATCATGCCTTAGAAATAAGTCAACGGGGGCTTAATTTAGTCTGTATACTATGCACCCTATTTTCCCCCTCAGCCATCTTTTTTTGAAATATTTTGGTAAACAGCGGACATTCACAAGCAAGGCCATTAAATCAATTACTTTAAGTATATCAATGACAAGAGTTTATAAAGCGTGATGCTAATTTGTAATGAGAACATTGTTATGGCATGCCACTAGTAAACTGACACTGGAGAGCAATAACAAGTCTTCAGCATGGTTTATATTGTATCTAAACATTTTCCATTATTTGCAGGTAGGGAAGAATGCATCAAAGTGTACTAAGAAGCGTCTGAATGATGACAATGCACAGACTTTTCCGTCTTTCTGCTTCTATTCTCGGGCTGATGATGGAGGAGATATAAGAGAGTTTGAGGAAGTGAGTAGAAGGTTTGATAGAAGTAGCAATGTGATGAACAACAGCACATAATTCATGTGCTCATGATATCTCTGTGTAGAAAGAGTCGAAATTTTATCTACAGATGTTATCAGAATGCTTAGATAAAATTGTTTGTACTTTTGAGAGTCCTACAATTGATCTGAAGTAGTTATACATACCCAAAGTAAATTTTGTTGTGTTTTAGGTTCTGGGAGAGCGTTATTCTACTGAATTTGTATTTGTTCCTTGGCCAAATGAATCGAACATAAAATACCAGTTCATGAATGAGCTCCTCAAGAAATGTGAGTTAGCGAAATATCTGAAGTAGTAGTTTTAGATTCAAAGGTATTTTTTAACCAAATTGTCTGCCCTACCGCTTTGTAATTCTTCTTTACGCAGTTAAATTTGGAGCTTTCAGCTAGTAGAATGCTTGTTGTTATCATATTTTTGCGCCTGCTAGATAAATAAAGAGTTAAATACTGAAAGTCTTTCAAATTTTCCTTTCACATTGCAATATGCAAGATGACAGGCGTAAAGCATGTGGTAAATTTAAGTTTAGCAGTGGGGAATATTTTAAGCTGTCATGTCTTCCAACCAGGGGCGTCGCTAGCTAGTTCAACCATGATTACAAGGCCAAGTTTGTCAACAGAAGGGTGTGGTCACTAATTAAGGGAATGGTCAGTCAGCAATTCTCCTTGAAAGGGTGTGGACACGTATTTAACAATTGTCAAGGAGTGAATTGAAAGAGCTGTAAGGAGTGGGGACGTAGCTAATTATTTTCATAAATGAGTCAAGTATCAAATCAAATTGGGTGATATGCTAGGGACAGTGTTTGAACGGATACGATGGAGAAGAGAAGCTTAAGGGGCCTGGCGTAAAATCCCTAAAAAAAAATTCGTGTACACGGAAAGCTTTGATAAGTGTGGTAAACGCATATTTTTCTCCATTTCAATGACTTTCAAGCAGGATTGAAAGCGTAAGTCAATAGTATGAAAAAGTCTGGTGTGGACATACCCATCCAACCTCACCACATAGCTTGTTTTGAAGCTTCAGTTGAAAACAAGCCAAAAAGATGGAAGAAAGCCCTTTCACAGAGAAAGGTACAGCAGTCTATGAGAAGTAGTCTCTCAGAAATAGAAAGGCTTACATGCTTCTTATTTCCTCATCAGTTTTGCAAAAGTAGTAACCATGATTATCAAGCCGTTGTCCATTCATTGTCGATCACAAATATCCATTTCTATGCTTCAAGATTCTAGCACAGGGCTCATGCCTGGCGAAAGAGGCAGAAATTTTTAGCGCAAACTTAGGAGAGTAGCAGCTTTTTCCTATTCACAGACAAAATGGAGCTTTTACCAACTGGTAATAACATTACAGACTCCTACCACATTATCTGTTGTCACATCGAAGAGCCCCTGATTCAGAGCACCCCGTTGACAACGTTTTCTTTAGAGAATGGATATACTGTATACTCTATGTTTTAAAATATCAACAACTATCGAAGTTGAAATGCTGTAGGTAAAATAGACATAATTATTGATGCTGTTTTGATAATCTTAGATTTGCCGACAAAACCAGAAATTTTGGAAATTTGGCGAAAGCTTCTGAGGCGAGAGTGTCGCACCATACCCACCTCCCTCCCCACAATGACGCCCATGGTCCCAATTTACTGTTGATAACATAATATTGATACCTGTTGATTCAAAGAGGATTGGAATCATTTTATTTGCTTTTAGTCAGTGGACCATGCTTGAAAATCATAGTTGGAGACTTTGAAGAAATAGCAAAATTGACTTTGGCCGATTCCACCACATATTTTGAAGATGATAGGCCATTGCTCATTTGCACTGCTGACGAAGAATTTTATTCAACAAGAAGTTCACTAAAGGTTTGGCTAAAATATTAGCTTTGAATTACTGTTATCGTTTCTTGTTAGCAGCTTCATAATAACCAACACAAATGTGTTGAGTAACAGGTAGAAGACATTCATCCTAAGTTGTACTTCTTCTGATATATTCGACAATGCACATTTTGATCTTTTCCGCAAGCTCGTATATTATGCACAAAGAAGGCCAGAGCTCGTTTGATAATCATGCCTTCTAGAGATGCTTCTGGCCTTATTTCATCTAAATTAGACTTCTTTGTTCTTCTCTCTATCCAAGTATTATCAGCAATCTGCGCTAGTAATACAATTCAAAGGCATCAATTTTCCTTTCGCTTTTCTTTATTGTCCAGCTCTTACAACCATACATCATTACAGGGAAAAGTAATACTTTCACTAGCCGCATCTTCGTGAGTACTGATATCGCTCAGCCTTTCATGACTCTATATAGGCCAGTCATTACTGCTTTACCCATGGCAATCCTAGCAATTTCTGATGTGCAGGCTCCATCCCCGTCAATCTTTGCACCTAGGAAGGTAAAACTGTATACTCTTCAAATGTTTCGTCAGCAGGTGTAAATTCTTCCAATTCACCTAATGTGACCATTACTTTCGTCTTTATTGATTCAGCTGAAGATCGATCAGATTCCTCACTTTCTTCTATTGCCCTAGTTAACAGTATTTTGAGACCTTCTGCTACAGCTAGCAGCGTGGTGCCATGTGCGTACTGAAGATTACTGATATTTCTACCGCCTATCCTAACTCCATATCATCAAGGCCAGTCCTCCTAATCATATTTTCACTGTAAAGATTGATTGAATATGGAGATAATATATAGCCTGGTCATACACATTTCTTGACCTTAAACCATTCTGTGTTTCCAAAGATGGTTCATACAGTTGCCTCTTTATCATCATACAACCCGCGTAGCAGAACTATCATATGTTCTGGAATGCCCATTTCTCTTAAGCCATTCAGAAAAGCTGGGTTGTCTACACAATCCAATACTCTACTATAATCAATGAAGCAAATGTAAACTTTACGTTGATATTCTTTGGTTGATTCCATTCATCTCTTCAGTTGCGACATTTAATCTCATGTTCCTCTCCACTTTGTTCGTCAGGTATTTCTCACTCTAAGTATAGTTCTAGACTTTCTACATTACTTTTAGAAACATTTGCTAGTATGCACAATAAGAGAAGATGGTTCTATCATTTGTTGATAGACTTGCAAAGCATGTCCTGATAAAGAAGAACTAGCTGGAGCAATCTTCTGATAGCGAAATTAGCTGCTTATGGTCTTGGACGGGATGCTCTTAAGCTCACTAGAAACTGTTTAACAAAAAGTAAACAAAGAGTTAAAAATAATGCTTCATATATTACATGTAGAGATACCACAATATGGGGTACCGCACGGGTTAGTTCTAGGGCCACTTTTGTTTAATATATTTATTAACGAAATTTTCTTTTTTGTACAACATACCAGAGTCTGTAATTACTCCGATGACACCACTATCTATGCATGCAACTCTGACCTCAATACTGTAATTAATGTATTTAAAACCGACAGTTCAATACTTGCGAAATGATTCTCAGAGAATTACATAAAGCTTATCGCAGAGAAATGCCACTTAATGAAACTTCGTAGCAAAAGTAAAGATACAATTGTTGCGATTGGTAAATCTACCATCAAAGAAACTGAATACGAAAAACTTTTGGGCGTCACTTTTGACAAACTTTAAGCTTTACAAAATATGTCCAAAATATACGCAAAAAGGCACACCAAAAATACATGTGCTTGCCCGACCATCTAATTACATAGATCCTATTAAATCAAAACTGCTAATGGATGCATCGATACAATTGCAGTTCAACTACTGTCCACTTGTATGGATGTCCCACGACAGAAGAACTAATGCTAAGTTAAATAAAGTATTTTTGAAAGCTCTTCGAATTGCATTGCAGTGATAGTGGAAATAACGTTGTAAAGAAATATTGCAATGCAAATAACTCCCTGACTATTCATCAACGCAATTTGCAGTTGTTTATGATAGAAATATGCAAGACAAAGAAAAACCTTAATCCAACTTGTATGAAGGATTTCTGCAGAAAAATATTGTTATTATAGCCTGCGGAATCAAAATCATTTGCAATTGCCAAAAGTAAGAACAACATTATATGGCATAAAAAGTATTCAGTTTAGCGGCTTCTCTTTATGGTCCTCTCTGCCCATTAGTCTGAATGACAGTGACACTTTGCAAGAATTGAGAAGGAGATTAAATTATTCGGATAGAATTTGTTGCAAGCGCAGATTGTGCAAAGTTTTTATTAAGGATTTAGGTATTACTACAGTACGAAAAGGCAGCAGCATTCTTTTGACATACTTAATAGCTTTCTTCTCCTGAGACTCCTCAGAGTATGAAAACGTCGAATAGTCTGACTAATGTCAGACGATAAAAGCTATTAAGTATGTCAAAAGATTGTTGCTGCTTTTTCGTGCTGTAGTAAAGTTCTGTAGTACAAATAGACGATTTAGGTTTTTTAGATTAGTTTGTATTTAACAATTGTTACCAATTGTATCGTTCTCTGCTCTTTTTCTCTTATTTTTAGCATTAGTTGGCCTTAATTAGCTTCTTTTTAGCTAAATATTGAATAGCCAAGTACAAATAAATTGATTATGATGATGATGATGATGATAATGATGATAATGATGATGATGATGATGATGATGATGATGATGATGATGATGATGATGATGATGATGATGATGATGATGATGATGATGATGATGATAATAATGATGATGATGATGATGGTGATGATGGTGATGGTAATGATAATGATGATGATGATGATGATGATGATGATGATGATGATGATAATGATGATGGTGATAATGATGATGATGATGAACTTGGGCGGGGGCGCCTCAATTTTCCTTCCAGGTCCGCTAGACCTATTCACCGTCCATCGGTACCTATTTAGGTGCATCAAATAACCTAGGAGAGGATGCACTTCGTGCCTAAAATTTGTATAACGTCCCACAAAATCGTAGGAATTGCTGAAAGAGCCTTTTCCAAGGGAGTTTTGACATCCCCAATTCATCCCAGTTGATAAGGCCTTAAGTTGAACTTTCAAGAGATTACTGCAGAAACACTTTATTACCTATATCGAATCGACTTCAGCTTTAGCTCGGAACTTGCAATTGACTTTAACTCTTCTCGATGCTTGCACCTAATTGTGAATGTGCTCGCAGCTCGCACCTTACCAGCTCAAGCCGCTCGCAGCTACGTGTAGGGAAAGTCATGCATGCTTTCCAACCCGGCTGCCTTAGATTACACTTTACATGGTTCTTTTCATGGAATGTCCATACAAGCGAAGAGCTAAGAAAATTCGTTGACTTTTAATTTTCTGTCATTATTTTCTGTAAATTCCTCGTATGAATGCAAAAACTACCACTACTTATAAGTAAAAGAGCAAAGGACCTTAGATTGATACCTGTTTTTGGAATGCGTCTTTGCCAACCAATCTCCACTCTAATGGTACAATCAAGGCAGCTGTATAATAAGCGAAGGCTATTGATATCTAATTGATACGGTTCAAGTTTTGTGAAAAGATGGTGATAAGACAGACAGCTATATGGTTTGGATAAATTTCTAGGAATTTTCCCCCATATACCTGATGCCAGAAGCACCGCATGACTTCTTTTCAGGAAGGGAATGTAAAAAAATTTGCCACAAGAATCTATTAAAGCTTTGAATTTACTGACGGAGGTGCGAGTTCACCGACAGAAGCGTTTTCTTAGCAAGAACTTCTCATTTTATGGGGTGCATTGATGTTTGAAAGGGAATTATCAACATTATTTTGGAAATGGCTTGACAAAGCATGCAGCGATATGCCGAAGAAAGTCATATAATCAGAATTTACTGGCGATATCACTGAATATTGGGGTGTGAAACGCTCCACACCCCTCGTTAGCTCGTAGGATTTTGAAGTTACGTCAGGCTGCCAGGCCTTGGACTAACATTTGATGCTACATTAGAAATGCATCAGATAATCATAATATATCTTTTTATTGAACATATACATCAATTTAGTTTCACTTTTTCTTGTTGAAGGATTCTGCAACAAAATGTGTGATTTAGCGGTGCTGTCATGTGGGTTGTAATCTTTCGTTAACACGGAATCCTGTTATATCTAGTACACACTCTTTTTCGAGTGACGTGCTCTCATTTCATGTTGCTAGTTGTAATGCACCATGTTATTAGTGTATTCTACATGTAATTATTCTATGGATGCAACCACAAGGCATCTTGGGGAACTAAGTCCTAGGAATGTGTTAGAAAGGGTACAGGGAAGCAGATGTCCGTCTGCTATTCCATTGGGGGGAGATAGAGCAAGATTACCCGTTTGGAAACACAATAGACTTTCTTTCAAGCGTTGATATAATGCAACCGAGACCAAATAACAATACTTCATTGGCAGAGAGAGATATTCGTATGACTGTGAGACACATTTCTTGAAGGTAAAACGAAAATTTCTCAAAGAGGTCCCAATGAGGGCCTCAAGTCTCTCGGTTTGCTTTATACGGCTATATTAGTTGGAGCTCTTTTGCTCATGTTGGCCCCCTTTGTCTCACAATCTTTCAAAAAAACGAACCGTTATCTTAGTGCCCTATCTATAGTAAAGGGCATTTTCCTTAGATGTAGAAGTGTTGATCGAAAAAGTTTCCTCAACGGTCTCCCCTACCTTCTACCTGCTATTTTTGTAGCAATAGTGATGAGGCTCATTGGGCTTCTGGTTCACAGAATAAATTATCCCGATCAGTACCCTTCAGGCCATATCTTTTTCATAACGGTATAATTGTGCCTCTTTATTTTGGGTTGGTATCCCTGCTCTCGATAATTCCTAGTTGAACTCTTGGATTCATATTGTATAGTCTACCGTTCTGCATCAAATGCCTTTTATGTAATGGTATTTGTGCAGTTGGTGTTACGGGCATGCTGAAGTGCGGTTGTTGGGATGGTGTGAAACCCTCACTAGCTAACGAAGCCGTTGGTAATAAGTGGACTTGTCGTTAAATTTTTGGCTTGTCAGTAAAATCTAACGTTGTGACCAACCCTTGTTTGTGACGACTCTTGGAAGTTTAGTAGCCTGTCATCAAATTACTTTTGCTACGCCCTCCTCCATTCAAAAGTCCTTTGTTATACCACTGGTTGGTATAATGGCTGGCGCAAAGTATATCAAAGGTGCTTCTTTACCACAAGACGCTACACATTTGCAATTCAGCTCTATCAAACCTTTCCTATGTATTTGTTGAGGGTAAACAGTAATTCACGTCATTATGCTACAGAACCACGGGTAGTAAACCTCTAAAAGAGACTAGGAGCTGCATTTTCTACCGTGCTGCCACAAAGAGGCACACCATGCATATGAGCACGCTTGAATATTACTCCTAACCTTTCCTCTCATTCGAAAATACCTTGTGAAGCTCAAGCAAGAGGAACATGAATAACAATCTGAACTTCAGTATGAATATTCGAGCTACATGAAATCAAGTAATGAACCACATGTGGCTTGGGAGCTACAGTTTGGCCGCTATTAGGTAGAAGAGCTTTTCTCTCGTTACTGTGAAATGCACCCCAAGATTGAAACATGTTCTATAGTTATAGTAGCTGTTTAGCAATCGAATTATTTCATACTATACAACAAGAAGCAATTTTCTCTCTTTGAACTTTCTAGGATATTAGTAAATTTGGAAAAGAGTTAAAGCGTCTGTGCAAGAAGGTTGGAATAGAAGCAGCGACAAAAGTTTGCAATTGCTTGAAAGAGAATGCGTGGAAGGTAGCATTTACTCTTACTAAATATCTACATGCTAGAAATGCTATTGTTGAATGCATTTCACTGTTATTTTAAGAAATTTTTTTTGGTTCAGTACTGAAATTTTCTCAACTCATTTCACAATATCAGTATTAAAATTTTCTTAGCAGAAGTTCATGAGTTCATATGCTTTGCGCATGCACCTTTAACGGAATGTGAAAAATCCCCATGCAAAGTTGAAATGATGATAATTCTAAATATTTATGTAAATAACAGAAGTTAAACTGTTAGAGGGTAGCCAACATCACATACATGACATTGTGTATACAGATAGATTGAATTTTAGATACATAGACACTAAAATACTTTCTTAAGTCTCAAAAAATCCATTACTAAACTTTCGTAACATTTTGAGCAGTAGAAGTACTACATTCTTGCATATCATTTTCTTATTTACTCTCAAGTGCCAAATAAACAGAGAGGGTCCAAATAAACAGAGGATCGGAAAACTTCTGAAATTTAATAAGCGGGGGGGGGGGTTGGAACTTGAGAAAAGGCTTTAAATGAGTTTTCAAAGACGGAAAGAACAAAAACAGGTTTTCAAGAATCACAAAATTAAAATATATACAGAAGCATGTTATTTTGCTATGGAACTGGGCCTTAAATAGTGCTAAAAAAGAGAGGAAATAAAATGGGGAGTTTGTAAAAAAGTAAATTTCCTTAAAAGTAGTAAACGGGGGGATCCTAATAAGGTCCGGGGGATTGGAAAGAATTGTAAAAAGTGGTAAGCGGGGGGGGGGCGTTTATTTGGCACCTGAGAGTAAAGAAAGCGTGTATTCCTGTTCCTATTGCAAATCCATTCTCACAACATGTTAATTGTATTCTCAACAGCTATCCCCAGGTAGAATTGTGCGCTTTTTTGAAAAATAAATGTCTTCAGTGTAGGTTAGGTGACCTCCTGCTATTCTTCCACTTCTAAGTTAGTTAACCCCCTTCCATTGTTCTGTTCTCTTACGTTAGTATATGTAACCTTATTGTCTCCCATTGTCCATTCTGTCGCAGTACTCGTGTAGTAGGCTGAGATTCGTCCTAAACTGATAGCAGCAACTAACATCAGTGTATTTGAGTCTTCGTTTCAAATGTCATGCTGACGTAGTAGCACAGTGCTTCCCACAAATACTTCCTAATTTCGTTTAAATTTTTTCTATCAGCCGTTCCAGGATGAAAATATTCTCTAAAGTAAACCTATATGTCTGAAGCTCATGAAATTTCTTGTTCTTACATTTTATTTAAGATTTGATGATGCCAATCACAAAACAGCAATTCTCGTAACCCATTGGTTTCATTTCTGATAGTTAATATATTTGAGAATATGACAGATTTGCATCAATGATAAGCCTAAATGTTGAAAACTTCCTATGTATGTTGCACCTTTGAGGATGCAATCAAATGCATATATCAAATGGGTGCATATACACTAGAGTCTTAATGTGTTCTTACATGTTACTGTGTTGTACTTAAAGTTGCGAATACACGACTCTCTATCCCAGTTTTCCTCATCACATTAAGCAACACATGCCCATGCTTCTGATAAGATCTGACAGGTGACAATAGGGTGACCACTACTTCTGGAAAGTACTAGAAACTTCTGTAAACTCTTAGAACCTCTTGTAATGCAGTTTACCTCCTGAAAAACACTCCTGAAAAATGTAAAAGCTCATGGAAAGCTCCCGGAATTCAATGTTTTGGCGTACAATTGATATTTGACATCTCAGCTACCCATCCCATTGGAACATAATTTTTTCATATTTTGCATAGGGGCATTTTCCGGTGTTTAAAAGAGTGTGCTCCTAAAATGTTTTTGAGGACAAGCCCCCAGCCCTATTTCCCCCCTTTCTTCTTGCATAGTCACCCACCTACTTCGCAGCTGTTTCTAGTACAGCTCAACTGTGCTGACTCCGCATTCAACTAGAGTAGTTAAAGTTGCTTGTAAAACCCATCTATGCAATACATTATTATCATGGAAAGTAATCACGTTCTCCCTGAAAAGTCCTGGGAAACACCTAGGAAAGTCCTGTAAACCTCTAGGAAATCTCCTGTAATTTCATTGCAAAATTTGAATGGCCGCCTTGTGACAAAACGAGGGGTACGGAAGTGGTATAATTCCATTAGCAAATTCTAAATCCATTGTGACGTGGATTAAAAAGAAACTAATGGCCACATCCGAATTACCTTTGTGAGTAACAGTCAGTGATCTGTCCCCGATCGGTCGACGACACGTCTCCAATCGGTCATTTTCATTTCATTTCATTGTTAAATCTCTAGACATGGTGACCACCCAAATAAAAATATCTGTTTTACAAGGGACCATGTTAAAACTATGCATAAAATTTATAATAAAAACTTACATATTAAATCGAAATCTTTACAACATAAAATAGGAATGAGATTAAAAGAAGAAAATACAAACAAACAATTCAACTTACAAATATTTTACTGCTCTACAAGCATGGTTTTAGTTTCCATTGCATTTTAATTTGCATTTTAAATTTCTTTACGGAGGGGGCCCTTCAGCAAAGATGCTGGTTTGCAAGGGTCCCTCCATCTAAAATGCAATACTAACAATTATAAAAAAAGTTAAATATCTAAATACAAGTATAAACAAAGTTACAGTCATTGAGTAAGAAAAGAAAAAGAATTACTAATTACTAAGTAAAAAAAGGATCATTTTTATAATTTTTATTGCTTCATGGCTCTTTTGAAAACAAAAGAAAGGGCGCATTCTTAGATGTAGGTTTCAAAGCACTCCACATATGGGTTCCACTGTAAGAAAATTTTTGACCGTTCTTTGTATTCATGAAAGGAACGTGTAAATCTGTTTAACCCTAAATGATGAAACTATTTGCTTTCTTACAATCGCTAGGTAATGAATCCCACGCCATGACTTCATTGTTTGCAAAACAGTTTCGTTCATGGTTTGTTTTTAACCGTAGAGGTCGTATATTTAATTTGGAATAGCGAATAAATCTATTTGTTACAGAGGATACTCTACTGAAGAGGGCAATAAGAGAAACTGGGGCCTGATTCTTGACAGCTTTATAAACCATGCTTGCAGATTCTTGATAGATCATGTCATTGACACTGGGTAATTTAAGAATTTTAAGAAGATGCTCAGCTGGTGCTTCATATGGACTATTTGTTTTTATGCGCATAAATCTATGTTGTATCGCTTCATGTCCCCGATCAATTTCGACTGAGTGTTTCCATATGCTCGGAGCAGTTGGAGAGCTGCCCATCTTGAGCTGTCAAGGCCCATCTCCACTTCAATCGGATTTCGGATCTCGGATGCGAACTCATTGTTCGCACCCGAACGTTCGCAAATTGTATCCGAGCGTTTGCATCTGAAATTGATGCATTCCGACATTTTTTTTATCCGAACATTCGCATGTGAGCCATAGGCTCCCGGATGAAATCAGCTAATCAGGATTCATATTCCAAGTATTCATATTCATATCCAAATTACTTTTGCACGAATAACCCTTCAGCTATATTAAAATAAAGTAAACGATACATCATAATAATTTAATCATGATGATGGTCTAATCTAACATCATAAACAAAAATTACAATAAACCTTAGTCTGTCCTACCAGGGGGTCGTGTTTGATTTATTTTCAGCTCATGATATACATTTGTAATTGTCTTTTGAAGTGACAGAGTGTGGGAAGTTCGCTAATGCTTAAGGGGGAGTTCGTTCAGGGTTTTAAGAGCAGAGTTTGAACATCCTTTCTTGGCATACTCTAGATTGTGCTTAGGAATCTAAATATATTTTGCAGAATCGTGTATTGTATCTGGAGTGAGACCTTATGTGGTACTTGCGTCATAGATTTTCAGGACATAGCTTGTTAACGATTTTGTGAACCATAATGACACGATCAATTATAATAAACCATTCAACTGCTAAGAATTTAGGTATCTAGTTGTCTTTTATCTGGATGTATGAATCATAGAAACAGTTTTGTCTTGGAGACGTTGAAGAGATTCCATTTTTGAATTTGACAGACTACCCTAGATTACATCAGCATACCACATGTGAATTTCAATTAGGGCTCGGTATACATGCTTTTCAGCCTTCCTAGAGATTGAAGACCTCCAAAGCTTTTGCTGTGAACAGTCTTGTACTATCGCTCCCAGTTTAATACTTCATCTACAATAGTCCCTAGCGATTTGGTATTTGTGACTCGTTTTTTATCTGAGTCATGCAGGATCCATTTGCACTGACCCAGATATTTGCGAATACGGAGAAAAATTTATCTTTTGGGTAGCGTAGTAATGGACACTCCAAGCACAGTCAGACAGCATTCTATCATTTTACGCCTGTTTCCACTGACCCAGTTAAGCAAACTATCTCCGGATATTTCAAATCGAAGTGAGACACATTACCTCAATCAAATATGAACGAGGGTGTTCCAGCGAGCTCTACACATTAACTCACGAAGGAATCGGCCAATTATACGCCCAAAGATGAGACATCACTGCTGTAAATGCTAAAATTAGCAAAATTTCAGGAGGAAAGCCCAAAAATGGCGATGAACCTTCTTTTCTTTTAACTGATGACGAGGTCGAGCTGCTTCTCAATATTGCAGTCAAGTGCAATGCACACGATCGAAGTTAAACGGCATTGACTGCAAACTTAGTCCAAGAAAGTATGCATATAGTGCTGCCAGATTGACTGGAGGATTGGTGGAAACGCAAGGCCGAATTTGACAAATTTTTCTCAGTATTCTCAAATATCCGGATCAGTGGAAACGGGGTTTCATTGTCAATGGTTCATGTACCTCGATTTTATTTGTTTTTCGAGGATGTCCTATTATCGTATATTCTCTTCTTCTGGGATTAGCACTCAACATATTTATCTGCGTCCATGTGGAGACATTTGAAAAGTCAATTTAGGCACTTTTGGATCAGATTTTCAACATTAGTAGATGCTACGGTGATATGAGCATCATCAGCGTAGACACCTGCTAGAGTCTACCAAGCATTTTTCAAAGTCATTCAAGTTAATGAAGGAATTTAATGTAAGACCGCATAATGAGACAAAACACCAGGAATTGCTTAATAATTTGTCCATGGAGAAACAGCTACAGACAACAGAAGAGTTAAAGAAGAATCTAACGTCACATCAAACACTCTTTTTTCACCAAAGCAAAATCACTAAATGAAGGCTGTGGTGAAGGCTAGCTGAATTGTGGCAGAGGAAATAGTTAAGTCGTTCAGGCCATTATCCGAGGGAGAATTTTGAAGGTGTGCGATGTCTTTTGTCCAGAGAAGAGCAGAGGTTTTATTACATTCTCCCAACTGTGAATAAAAGTACTGATGTTAAGGACACTGCACAACTGGCCATCTTCTTCAGTGTAGTGGAATCCAATATGTGCTTTACAGAGGAATATTGGATTTCAAATCGATGTGGAGCCTGTTAATCGTTGTTAATCGTCTGTCATCTCTACTGTGCTTTTTTTATAAATTGTAGGAGCCGTAGTTTGTAAATTAGTTTCTTTAATTTATGCATAATGTGTACGAACTCACTGTCTTTTCTCTGTAACGACTGCTACACAAACACTAAAGATTCATTGTATAGTATTTTCGCGACATCTCTAAACCTATTATTGCTTTATTTCTGATCGATGATTGATTTGTATTGTAAGCGTATTTGCTATAGCTTATTAGTCACGAGTAGGTTAGTATGTGAGCTTTGAACAGTCGATTGAATTGCATAACGAGCCCAGTTGTATTAGAAATTAGAAAATCTGGAGTAAGTTCTCGATTAAAAATTGAACTAGAGAAAAGATGTATTCTTGACATGGATGAGGTTGTTAGTGTTATTCAAGGACTTGCTGGCGTTGTCAAAGACCATCACATTGCCTCCAAAGGTTTATATTCAAAGACCCAACAACAAAATCAAGATTTATCTGTTGCGGTGCAGGAATTGGGGGCAGGGTAGGGTGAGATATATTTTAACGTCATGAAATGGGGTCTTGTTGAGAAGATGCTGTTTGATTAGGGGGAAAGAGGTCAAAATTAGGGAGAACTTTGACGACGTCATATATGTATGGTCCCATACGAAAAATGTTGAGGTAATATGAAGAAACCGATTTCATATTTGGATTATCTGTGCTAGAATTGTACAAAGGCAGTTGGGAAACTCCCGCCAGCTTTTCATATATTGGCCAGCAGTGTAATTTACTGCATTCTGTTATCATTTACTAGAATTAGTGTCTTCTGAAAGCGTGAACAAATTCAATACTAATGTAAACCAGTCCTCATTTATTGATAGCACTAAAAATTAAAGAACTCCTTTTTATGTAATGTATTCTTAGCATTACTTCTCAATGAGTGCAATTTTCTTCACTATGCTCTTCTACACTACTATATGTTGTTATTGAACATGCTGATAATGCTGTATCTGAATTGAAGAGAATACATATCTTATTTGTTTAAATTAATGTATGTACAATATAAGTTTATCATTATTTTACAGGTTGATATCTGCAAATTCCCAAAGCAAAAGGATCAAAATGCATTTGCAAAAGATGTTAGCCTTGCTATATGTAAGGGTATGTACTTAACATCACTCCTGTATTAAGTATAAGATATAATTGATCCTTTCATTTCTTCACGATCTCTCCATAATGAATCAAAACTATTAACTATTAATGAACTTGTACTGACGGTTAAATTTGATTACTTCTTTGAATACTTTGATTGATATTTCAATTTGAAGACGATCAAGAAAGTCCATAAGAAGACATTGAAAACCATTTCTCTCTGATATGTGGAATCGTACTGATACTCTTCTAGTTCTATCTGAAACGAAAATGATTCTAAAAGTACCTTTTTCACCTTACTGTAGCAGCTCTATCAAAAACATATGCAAGTCAACATCTCTATGAAATTGCTTCATTGGTGGAACATTTTAATAAGTACCACTTTAAGAGGCAGTAGTCATATTCATGTGGAATGGTGGCTTTTGGCACATGTACATTTTAGCGTCTCGTGCAATTCTTGTGCAGCCGGCTATCAGGATATATGAAAAGAAGGCAATTTTGTTAGTCCTTCCTACTAGCTAAAGTCTCTATATGTTCAAGAATGTTGTAGATCCATCTCGAACATCATCAAAGTATTTAGCTTCTCATGGTTTAGGCTAACCTACAGTAGATCTCGAAGGAGATTGGTCCTCCAGAGACATTTTGTGCACGACCAACCGATGTGCGGATACACTCTATCATCTTATCAAACGAAATGAAACTTGGAAAATTTGATGATGTAGTGAAAGAAACTAAGAGGCTAATCTTAGATATGCTAGGACCAAGTGAAACAAAGAAGTCAGGAAATGCAAAGTGTAAAAGAGAATATTATGAGTTCATATATTCGCAAGGAGGGAAGCATCAAAAATGGTTTGGAGCTTTACTACATTTGAAGCAGCAAATGTTTGGCTGTTAGAGTATTGATGGAGAAGACTAATGCAAAATTAGTGAATCTATATTTTATTCAAGTGTATTCAAAAAAGCCAACTCATTCCAATGAATTGAAGAAATTCATGCATGATGGAGCAAGCAAAGACACATTATAAAATCATGATGTGACAGAAAGTATGGGTAATATGAATGCTAAAGTTGGAGTTGAAAGACAAGATAGTGTTTTGGGTCCATTTTGGGTAGGAGAATGGAAGGACATAGGAGTAAAATGGATAGATTGGTGTGAATCTCTAAATCAAATTGTTTTAAATTAATGGTTTCAGAAACACCTAGAAACTTATGGACATCGAAATGTCCTACAGAAAGGCATAAAAATCAAACATCCTGGTGCAGAAGTTTGATTATATTTTAATGATGTCCAGGCAGTAGCAGTAGTGAAAGTAAATGAATTTAAAGTTAAATAATGTAAACAAATTGGGAAAATCAGCATTGGTTGCAGTCCCAAAGAAATAAGATGCTTTAGAATGCTCTCAATAGAAAAATATTACCATTATGAGTCCACTGGGTAAGGTATAGTTGAGAGTAGTAATGAATAAAGTGGGTGGAAGATCAATGAGGTAATAGTATGGATTGAGGAAAGGCACCACCAATGCAATATTTGTTATATAGTAAACATCTAGAAAAGTCTTGCGATCTATAGGAGTGTTGATATATGCTAAAAGATATCTTCCTCTTCGTGCACTGACAACTCTCTATAGAAGTTTCATTGACCCTTACTTTCGCTTCTGCTGTTCTGAGTGGGAGATATGTGGTGCTACTGAAATCCAGCAGCTACAGAAGCTTCGAAATCGGGCTGTCAGAATCGTTACAGGCAGCAGCTATGGCGCTCCAAGCAAGCCCTTGCTTGAAACCTTCATTTTGGAAAACAATTAAAGAGATGATTCAGTTTGAATCACAAATCATGGACCTCAAATCAGATTGATTTGCTTGTGGCAGACTCTATCAATTCCTTGTAAAATTAGAAAAATACTACCACAGACCTCAAAATACCAAAAAATGCTCTCAAATGGCCAGAAAAGTTTTTCATATAGAGGTGTCAGACTTCCTTCCCTTTATAAAATCATTATAAACATTGATCTTCAACATTGGTGGATATTAGATCTTTTAATATCTGCATATATTACTTTCCTTTTTATGCTTTTTTCATATGTGTATACTTTATGAAATAGTGCTAGACTTTGTAAATTAATCTTAATTTTATGTATTTTCTTTGTTTTTACGTATTGTAGACAAGTAGATAGACGGAGGGCCTCTTGAAAAACAGCCATAGCTGAACGAGCTGCCCTCCTTAAAAATTTTTAATAATAAATATTAATAATAATAATAATTTTTCAAACTTTATTGTTTTGAATGAAATATTATATACTACAAATGTTAACCTCTCTCTAGTAAGGTAGTCTAAAAATGGCTAGTTTGGTGCAAAATGTCATTAAATGTCATACTCATTGTGGACAGATGAGTCAGATGAGGGGTTAGAAAGAGAGTATGTCAGATGAGGTCCGTGGATTATTGCGGCAGCGGAAGATGTAGTAGGTTGTACGAATGGCGATGTTTGTCATTTTAGAAATGATATATTTTTTGTGACGGCTTTCAAGCTTCAATTTATTGCACATGTTCATGAGCTTTGCACAAGATTGATCATATATGCACAAGCAGCTTAAAGATACGTTTATGAATTTAACGTCCTGGTAATACTTTCTGAGATTTCTCACAAGAGTGTAGTATTTTGCTTCTTTGCACTCAGCGTTGCATTTAACATTGGTTTCAAAACCCATAGTTAGTTCTAGAAAGTGCAAAATGTTGTCAGCAGTTCCTATAAGAAGGTGCGGGTGTAAAGTATCTCCACTGATTACGCTTGGAGTTGGAAATGATGGAAGGTCTACGAACAGAGTAGCACCCTTGACAGATTGTAATGAAGCTGCTACGAAGTTCAAAACAGAATTGTGGCGCCAAGTATACCGAACCTCCTCAAGATATACCTTGCATCCAGCAATGACATGTAGTAGTGATTCTGGGAGCAAGCAGAAAGAGCAATCTGATGTTTGTGAAAGTATCCACAACAGAAGGTTTTTACGAGTTGCAAGTGTGTTGTTCATGTAGCGTACAGTGAAATTAAAGATGTTCTTAGGCAAATTACCTTGGACTGATGACCAGGTTGACATTAGTCTTGGATGAGAATTTTTCAATACAGCAGAAAGAATAGCACTTTGAGAAGAAAGCTCGTGCTGGATCCTCTAGATATCATCACTACGGACAGCTGTAAAACCTGCTTGGTGTTTTGGTAAATGTCGGACTGTATGTTTGATCCACTACGGTATTTTCCCATAGAGACTTAATGTTATCATTTGGAGACGACTTCAAGGTGTTACGTAGGACTGTTTGACATTGGAGAAATTTTGTAGAAGGAAGTTGGAGGTTAAGACCGAATTTAGATTTAGAGAGAGTGAGATGACTAATTGTAGCACTGATAGGAAGGTCTAGCCATACGCGTACATATGAGATCAGGGTATTGTCAAGATTTTGAATCACCCATGTTTTTGAGATATCTTCAAACTGTGAAGTGCCAAGACAATTTAGAGAGAAAGTATTTTAGGTAAAGCAAAAGTTTGCTTTTTGGATGGATATTCCAGGAATCAATTTGTTGTAGAAGATCTGTAAGAGCTGCCTTAGCATCCAACTGGGGTTGCTTGTTGCACATTTCATAATCAAAATATCGGCCAAGGTATCTGAATGATTCACCAATTTTAACAGCAGGAATACATTGATTATTTATCAAGAGATTAGGAGTGAACTGCAAAGATTTGGTAGAGAATTTCTTTACTCCATAGGTGGAGAATTTATCGACTCGGACAATCATATTCGCCCATTGGCACCATCTCGTGAGACAGTTTAGAAGTAGCTGATTTTCCTTTTCATTAGTTGTGATAACAGCAGCGTCATCGGCGAATTGGCACGAATGAACTGGATTAAACATTGCACCGCGTTCACTAACTGGAGAGAAGCCTAGTTGCATGTAATTATCTGATGTAAAACGTTGGATAAAAGAGTTGAAACATATTGAACAGTAGAGGACCTAAAAAATCACTTTACAGAACACCCCTTTTAGCTGGAATAAAAGTAGTTTCATAGTCTTTAGATATGACAGAAGTATGAAAGCCTTGGTAAAGGCTAACTATCAATTGCTGGATTTCGTTTGGAATGTAGTGATATTCCAAAATTCTTTGCATCACCTTATAATGTACCTCACCAAAAGCGTTCTTAAGGCCAAGAAGTGTAATTATCAGTGATCTTTGCTTGACGCGAGCTTTGTTTATCATATAAGCCAATCTGTGTAGTATGCTCAAGAGTGCCAGATAATTTTTTTGTAAAGCCTTTTTGTATGACATGTTCGATGTAGTTATTTCGTTTAAGAAAATCGTATATAGTATCTCTAATGCATGAGGTAAAGACCTTTAATGGCACTGATTGAAAGCTTATGGGTCTAAAATTCGAGGGATCATCAGGAGATCCTTTCCTGTATACAAGAATGGTACATGCCCTTTTCCAGACAGCAGGAACTTTTTTGTTTATCCAAATGTAGCGAATAATTTCATTTAGTTTTGAAGGTAGGTATGGGCATCGCTTGAAACAAATTATAGAGATTTTGTCAAAGGGACATGGAGAGCCAGACGCCTTCATGCGACGGATGATATGTGTGACTTGCTGGTATGAAGGTGGGGTAAGATGGAAAGCTGGTGCTGGTTTGTTGAAAGTAGGTATCCAGTCAGGTAAACTAAAGAGTTTCCCGGGTGAGATAGCAGAAAAAACTTTTGTGAAGAAGTCTGTGCACTGTTGCTTGGAAAATTGAAGAGAAGAAGAGTTGTTACGTTGAAAAGTGGTCTTTATATAACCCCAAAAATTATTACAAATATAGTTATCATCATTAGATCGTCTTTGTAACTCCTTCTCGGCTTTGTTAATGCGTGTCCTTAGAAGGTGAGAGACAAATTTTATTTCAGATACTGCAGCGTTAGAGAGTTTTAGTGATTTCAATTGCGTCTTTAATTCCTTGATAGAGTAGCAATCATACTTGGCTTGTAAATCACTATGGCATTCATTTCTGACCAAACCACATGTACTTTTGAAATGGTTATTAATCTCTGTATTCAAATTTTGAACGACTCGATGTTTTGAGAATCAATTTCGACACCTCCAAGGTAGGCTCTAAAATATTCGTTTGTAATTTGCCATTCATTATCGGACTTAGGAAGACGTATTCCAGGTTTTATTTCTACGCCAAAAGGATCTGTAGGTTCCTGTTCTACAATGTCTTCGTTTGAAGCTATCTCTTCTACTAATTCTTCATAGAGATTTCCACGAAGGCCTACAATAACTCTACAGCACCTCTGGTGTGTTTTGAGCCCTCTAATCGCTTTGCATACCTTGCCACAGCAGCATTTCACAATTCCTGAATTGCAGGTCGAATCCACATTGTTTAGATCGGGCTGTAACAAAGGTGTGTTGAGACTTGCGTGATGATGTCCAGAGACTCGTTGCTTGCATCTCTACTGATGGCGGCCTAACGACTTGAGATCTTTTTCACAAAAAGAAAAAACCACGAAAACTGCTATCAGATGGAGCAAACTTATAGCATTCATATTTATAGTTGATCCACATAAACTTTCCTAAGTATCAATTGACAAATTTTGACAGAGAAATTGCATCAAGCTACTATAGAACAAGTTAACTAGCTCCATTGTGCCAACTTCTTGACCATATCATGAAATGTGTCTTCTGAACGTTTGGTCGAGAGGCCAGGACCAGTTTCCTTAAAATGTTATTTTCAAATTTGCTACTTTTGGGTGATTATTACAACAAGTTATAACAAGAACCGGTGAATTTTCTGAGGCTGCTGATGTAAGCTGTCCCAGATTGAACTGCGTCCGTTCTTGGCCATCAACTCATTTATCAGTCGTGTACATGCGAAATCAGAATTTTTGGCGCGAACCTAGCGATCGGCGGCAAAAACTTGAGGGGCCAACTTGAACGGCTCACTTAGGCCCGGTGTAACTTCCTGAGTATGGAGGCCATGAGCTAGTCTTGTTTTACATTTTACCCCCTTGTTGTTATTGCCAATAATTTACTGGTAATCTCTCTTCATTATACCCTTAATTTTTTATTCCATAAAACTTAAAAGCAAGCAAACAGTTTGTCTAACTACGTGCTGATTACAGCGGGAAAGGATATTTGCCCATTCATGTAAATCTTTAACTGAATATACAATGATCTTGATGTTGACACAAGCACATGATATATCCAATAAAGAAAATTAAAGCCATAACCAATCGATACACTTACTATAATAAATTTATATTATAAGAAATCTATTGGAAAAGAGTTCATATGTTTTTTACTTCTTTTCTTGTATAATTGTTGGTTTGTTTGCCTCTCTGCTTCTAATGTTCTTCATATTCTGTTCTTTGGTTACCTATCAGTAGGAAGATTTGTATGTGTATTTGTGCTTGAAGTAAAACAAAAGAAGTTTGAAAAAAATTTATCAACTTATGGAGGAGTACAACGAATTCGACATACTTAAGAGAAGAGGGTCCCAAATTTCGACATTATTGAATGTTTGAGGATTGAGGGAGTAGGTGGTCAATTTTCCAGCACTTTTTGTGTAGATGTCATAAATACACAGTCAAGGAGACTTTCTTCTTTAAATTTGTGGTACATTTTGATAATGTAGAAGGCTAGCATCATTTCAATTCAAATAAGAATTGTTTCCTTTCTTCAATAAATCATAAAATCATCCACCTCTGCAAACTATGTTCATCAACTCCTGAGCTTGACGAACGTAATTGAACAGAAATTCACATCAATTGCAGATTGGGTTTCCAATCTGTAATCGATGTGAGTTCTGTTCAATTCCGTAGCTGTGTCGCCTGTGTCGCCTTCCGAATTTAGAGATAGCATGTGAAAATCATAGCAGAGATGATTGTAGACGCCTGCCTAACAAGGGGTGGATACAGACCGTTGTACGGGACTTACTGTAGACGGTCAAAATTTTCCTAACAGCTTTATGCCTTTGTTCGATTATGACATCTGCCCGTTTTGAACAAAACTGTGCCGCAGCATGCCATTTCCTGTTGTGTGACCTTATACAGGAGTTCCATTATGTAGTAGAAGACCTTTTTGACTGAAGATGACTGATGTTAACTTGCCCACTCGTACGACGTAAAGAGGCTTTTTAGAAGATAAAATATCTCGTGATCATGGTGATGAATTTTTCGAGACGATTTGTTTATACTGATCAGCTAGTTGTAAATATTTCTCCAAAACGTTATACAATAAAAGGACGTTGTGGAAAAGCCTAAGCTTTTCAGTTGAGGTAAGACCATACCTAATTTTAGTGTGCAGTGATAACCAATTTGTGCAGTGATAAACTCAAAACGTGCAGTGATAAATTATGAAATGTGCAGTGNGCCTAGCCATTTTGGTCATACTTATAAAAGAATCCTGACTTTTTTGTATGTACATATTGCAAAGTTTAACTGCTTGTCCAACATCTCCTTTGGAAAATGCCCCATAACCATGGCAAAAAATATTCAAAAATCTTAGAATACCCTATAAACCTAAATTTCTTAAAAACAATGTTACCAGATCACGGAATGTACTGTGAAATGCAACTGCTCAGTTTACTTGACTTTNTTCTTTTTCGGTATCCCTGTTTTTTAGTAATTTTAACTTTTTTTTATACTACTGGAAAATATCTCAAAATAACCCATAAAACGTGCAGGCACATATATACCAGGCCCCCTATTGGCGTTACCCCCACAGAATGCCTCATTTCTTGTAAAATGTGCAGTGATAAAATTTTCTTAAAATTAGGTATGGGTAAGACGGTCAGATTTTGTTCTGTATCCACCCATGCACTTTACTATGCTTATACTGATTCGTTTGGCTATACCTTGTGGTGGTACTCATGCAAAACAAATAATCCATATCAGAGGAATTAACTGTTGAAGTGTTGCAGTTTTTGCATTTATTGTAAAGATTATGAAAGAAACGATCGAGAAAATCGCTTTGATCCTGGTCTTCAGCAGTTCGATTTTTGCAACCAGTCCATTGAAAATGAGCCCTTGTAGTGCTAACTGAATTTAGGGAAAAGTTAGAGACGAATACCATGATATGTGCCAAATTTTGGATCAGCAGTTGAGTTCCATTACCATTTGAAGCAGAGGACTTACCACCAGTTGGCATAATATTGTATTTGCATTTGTATCCTAGGAAGTAACCCACGCCTTCCGTGGCTAATGGATAACAGCCAAGAGATCGCCAATATTCCTGCTCAATTTAACCGGGAATCCAGAATGCTTGTCTTTCCCAATATGTGGAAGGTAATCCAGAAATATAGTCCTTTGTTTATGCTTAAGTGTTGTGTTTCTATGCGATTATTTATTTCTTTGTGTACAGTATTTAGTTGTACCTTATCCTTTTAATTGCGAAAATTTTTGCTATTGATCAATCTCCATGGCAGTCTTTATAGGCTTAGAATGAGCCTAGTAACTCCAGTCTAGCTTGCCAATGAACACCTTCCAAAAGCCGATTTACACCATTGCCATTTGAGTGACATTCCCTTGTATGCTGTCATACATGTGCCAATCATATGCAGATGCTCTACACTATATGGCTCTCCATTTGAGTTCACTAACTAAGCTATGGAATGAATACAGAGAGAGAGAGAGAGAGAGAGAGAGAGAGAGAGAGAGAGAGAGAGATGTACGTCCTGTACCGAAGTAGTCTACTTAGTTAAAGATAGGTGTCAGGTGTCATGTAATATGTAAGACGTTTAGGGATTTTGAGTTAGAAGCTTAACAAGTTGATTTTGCTTTTCTAATGCAATTCATGTATCGTATTTAGTATGAAGGAACTAAGAAGAAGCTGAATCTAATTCTTTTGGAGGAAAACAAACGCAAGAACTTGCCAACAGGCAAAATGGTAGGTTATTCTATTTCGTAGATTACAGAGAAAGAAGAATCATTTAATGTAGAATATAGTTACCAACTTTTCTCAGATAGGTCATGTCTCAGTTGAGCGGAATATGTCATGTCTCAGTTGAGAGGCAGTTTCATTGCTTTGTTCCTATATACTGTCTAGTATGATTCTTTCTTTACCAACCATTTCAGAATTGTTTAAAATCCTGATTGAGCAACTAGCGTCTTTTTCGGTGAGGCCTTTCAAGACCTTTTCTGAGTGTTTTCGGAAGAACCAAAGATTCAGAATGTGCAGTGTGTTATTTTAGTAATTTGCATTGCACCATGCGATGCTGCAGATTTTTGGTAATAACTTTAGCAGTTGGGCATCCTCCTTTGTATGCTTGTATTAGTTTCTGCTGTGCATTGATGTCATATATTGCATTGGTATCATTATTTTGGTAGAAACAAGGTTATTCTATGTAATCATGAGTTTTCCCTATCTATATGGAAATCGTGCCATGTCACTTCTGCTCCTCATTGGTTTCGTATTTTGCGCTTAGCTTAGATTCTGCCACTTTTTTACCTACTCAACATAAACTGTGCAGTTATGAAGAATAAAGTTTCAAAGCAAACCGTACTTATTAACTATCTTACGATATATGGAAACAACGAAAGAAATATATGGATTTTGTGCTTGAACCCATTGTCTTCTGTCTTCGTTGAAATTTTTTGTATATGTTGTGTGTAGATCTATTTTTGCATCGATTTTTCAAAAATGAATAAATTTCATGATTGTTTAGCAAAGTAATGCCGTTTATGGCATAACCGAGTAAAAAGTTTTAGCATTTTTCTAACACATTCGATATAATTCCACCATATGATTTGGCCTTAACTTGACTGTAACTAGGGTGTCCAATTTCAGTGGTATATTTTAACTTTCGGATGTCGGATAAATTCGAAAAAATTATTTGGATATCCGGATAATCTCAGAAAATGTCAAGCTCAGTTATAATGCTTGTAATGTCTGTTCGCAACACTTTACATTCTTCACAAAACTTCAAAATCAAGAACTTCTGGATTAAATTCAATTAAATTCTTCATATGTGAAATACGCCAAATCACCTAGGCTTGAAAGTATTTTAACGAGAAGTTCAGTTAAACATAGACTTCAAATTAGCATTTTTTTGATGTTGTTTACCTAAAAGTACTTTTATTGTGTGTTCACAACATTTTAAATTCTGCACAACACTTTGCAGTCAATAACTTCTATGAAATAACCGAGTAGAAAGCTTTAACTATGTTCTAACACATTCGATGTAATTCCACCTCATGATTTGGCCTTATCTTGGCTGTTACTAGGGTGTCCAATTTGGGAGGTGTTTTTTAACATCCGGATATCGGATAATGTCGAATAATGACAATCTTAGTTAAAATATAGACTAAGACCTCTTTTACACGGGACCGGATAAGGATAGGATCCAAAAACATCCTGATAGTTTTGGATCCGATCCATTTATATCACTACGGTTACAAGGGATCGGATCCAAAATGTTTTGCGTTTACATGGGATCGGATCCAGCTGTGGATCCAAGAAGCTGGGGAATGTGCTAATTGGCTTTGACACCATTGTTTATTTTAGTTGTATGTAGTATTTGATACCATGACTCATTCAATGACTAGACCGAAGATATTTCAGTGGACAGAAGAAGATGCGGCTTTATTGTAAAGGGCAATTCATAATTCCATGTTGTTAGAATATTTGATGATTCCATGTTGTTAGGATAATGGTGCCAAATTGATGTCATGTTGTAACTGCCTCTTTTCTACAGAAATTTAGCTTAATTTCCTATCTGTACTCTTTCATATCCGATCCACCCTTCTACACCGGGCTGAGAGGTTTTCGGATCCATAAGGATCCACTTTTGCAAGTGAACCCACATGGGTTCGGATAGCAGACCCACAAGTATACGGATATTCTTAGTCCCGTGTTGAAGCAAGGCCTATACATACAAAAACTATCCGGATAGTTTTGGATCCCATGCTGTGTAAACGGGGTAGAAAAATTAGCAATTGTTCGATATCATGTACCTAATATTGCTTTTAATGTGTTCACGACATTACATTCTTCACAACACTTTACAGTCAATAACTTCTGAATTTAATTCAATTAATTTCGTCACATGTGAAATACAAAGTATTACCTATACTTGAAGTTGCTTTGTGTTTAGCAGTATCATTAATTTTCAGTACACTTTTGGCTCATTAGTATCATAGCATCATCATTCTCATCACCTTGAAATCTATCTTTGTCTGCAAGAAATCACATGGTGAAAAGGCCGTAGAAAAGTGAAAGCCTATAAGTGAAAAGTTCCTCTGCACTCTGAATTTCAATGCTCGATTAAATGAAACTGCACTTTTTCATGAGAGGATCTCGTACATTCTTATAACTTTTGAGTGTTTCGCAACTCTCAGATTTGAAAGCTTTTCTAGTTAGTTCACAGTTCACTGCCAGCAGTTTCATTGCAAATGAGGCAACTTTTTGTGGCACCTGCAGCAATAACTACACCTATTCTTATTCTCTTGAATAAAGAATCAACTTGTAAAATGTTTGGTTTCTGCCCTATATCAACTGTGTTGACAGATTGAAAAATAGTCTCCATTCCAATTTCAAATGATTTTTCAAGGATTTAGTTCTCAATCCTAACATTTTGAGAGCTACGAGGCAGGTTGCACACATTTCTTCTCATTTAGTTTAGTTAGACAAGAACTATTGCAAAATCTCTGACTTTCTGTTTAATCGACATCCTAAATTTCTGAAAAAGTTTGCTTTTGAAGCTCAACGCAATTTAGTAAATGCTTATTTCTTTCCCATCTATTGTACTCCTTTATGGTAAAATCATCAAACACCAATTTGATCTTATAAAAATGTCACAGAAATGCTACAATTTTGTGCAACAGCAACAGTGATTTGCTCTACCTTGTTCTGAATTAGTGGGGACCACAAACCTTGCCATTACCCAGCAATTGAAAAAAATCCGGTTATCGGATACATCAAAATTGCCAAATTATCTGGATATCGGATATAGGATAGATAGCAGGTACCCTATCAGATTTTATCTATTCCAAAGCTCGTTAGGTAAACATGGATCTATGAAGCGTGCATAGGCAACCTTGTCCAAACAGAGGTCAAACGTTGCTTTGATCAAAGGCTGCCGGCCATGAACAGAGGACTCCTTGTAAACAAGCTATGCGCATGCGCATGCATTCTTACTGGATTTGGCTACCACAAATCTTCGAATATGCCCCCAGGAGCGTATTTGCAAACGTAATTTTTGGGAGGAGGCTTATGGGAGGGGATGGCTTATTCGAGGAGGCTTATTTCAAAATTGTTTTTTTTCCTCAAAAGTTGAAACAAGAAAAAGAAATAACTTTCTCAATGACCTAAATTATAAAATTACACCAGGGTTCTTTTGACAAGGGAAATACATTTGTCAATAACGATTTCTTTCTTGTCATCACGAAAATCGCGTTTGTTTTCGCTCTTTTGTCTGCAGTCACATGAGGTGACTATATTTCTATTGTCATGTGGGATGCTTTCATGGCCGAGGGAAGCATCCCACAGAAAAATACATTCTTATCATAATCTTAGAACACAGGACTCGCAGATGCGTTGTAATTTCTATACATTGTGGGAATGCTGGTCTAATATTTGACCAAAGTTGGAAGGACATTTTCTGTTGATTGCTGTTCTTTGTAGTCATCCACTGTTCATGTCCTTCCATCACCATCGCTGTTGTCATCATCTCTGTGCTTAAGATAATTTATATTGTGAGTTTGTTTTTTGCGTGATATCAGTACTTGTTGGGGAGATGAGATTGATTTGTTCAAAAGCGGTTTGTGCTCAACGTTTTACATCGTAAACGCATGCGCACAAGCGGCTTTTTTGGTAGGCGACGTAATGCTACTTACGATGGCTTTTAAAAAGGTCAAACGGAATGGCGGGAAACCAGCAGTGCAAAATCTAGTTTATGTTTGCAACATAAACTTTATGTTTATGTTATGTTTATGTTTAGTTTATGAAGCAACATCGTACGTGAAGAAACAAAAATCGTTCTGCGCGTGCGTTTACGATGTAAGAATTGTTCAATATGATTGGTCGAACAACAGATCACAAGCTTTGTTTAAAACAATAGATCATCACTCTCGTCTCCCCAACAAGTACCTGTACTTGTTGGTTGAGTCAGTTGTGCTTCATTTGTCGTGGAGTGTAGTCGAGTTCTTGTCACCGTTTATCGTTAGAGTTAACAAATTGTTAGC
>OLMO02000009.1:16478500-16492467 GCA_900291935.2 Cassiopea xamachana | reverse complement strand
GCGTTTATTTGGCACCTGAGAGTAAAGAAAGCGTGTATTCCTGTTCCTATTACAAATCCATTCTAACAACATGTTAATTGTATTCTCAACAGCTATCTCTAGGTAGAATTGTGCGCTTTTTTGAAACATAAATGTCTTCAGTGTAGGTTAGGTGACCTCCTGCCATTCTTCCACTTCTAGGTTAGTTAACCCCCTTCTATTGTTCTGTTCTCTTACGTTAGTATATGTAACCGTATTGTCTCCCCATTTCCCATTCTGTCGCAGTACTTGTGTAGTAGGCTGAGATTCGTCCTAAACCGATAACAGCAACTAACATCAGTGTGTTTTAGTCTTCGTTTCAAATGTCATGCTGACGTAGTAGCACAGTGCTTCCCACAAATACTTCCTAATTTCGCTTAATTTTTTCTCTATCAGCCGTTCCAGGGTGAAAATATTCCCTAAAGTAAACCAATATGTCTCAAGCTCATGAAATATCTTGTTCTTGCATTTTATTTAAGATTTGATGATGCCAATCACAAAAAAGCAGTTCTCGTAACCCATTGGTTTCATTTCTGATAGTTAATATATTTGAGAATATGACAGATTTGCATCAATGCTAAGCCTAAATTTTAAAAAATTCCTATGGATGTTGCGCCTTTGAGGATGCAATCAAATGCATACATCAAATGGGTGCATATACACTAGAGTCTTAATGTGTTCTTACATGTTACTGTGTTGTACTTAAAGTTGCGAATACATGACTCTCTATCCCAGTTTTCCTTATCACATTAAGCAACACATGCCCATGCTTCTGATAAGATCTGACAGGTGACAATAGGGTGACCACTACTTCTGGAAAGTACTAGAAACTTCTGTAAACTCTTAGAACCTATTGTACTGCAATTTACCTCCTGAAAAACACTCCTGGAAAATTTAAAAGCTTCTGGAAAGCTCCTGGAATTCAATGTTCTGACGTACAATTGATATTTGACATCTCAGCTACCCATCCAATTGGAACATAATTTTTTCATATTTTGCAAAGTGGCATTTTCTGGTGTTTAAAAGAGTATGCTCCTAAAATGTTTTTGAGGACAAGCCCCCAGCCCTATTTTCCCCCTTTCTTCTTGCATAGTCACCCACCTACTTCACAGCTGTTTCTAGTACAGCTCAACTGTGCTGACTCCACATTCAACTAGAGTAGTTAAAGTTGCTTGTAAAAACCATCTATGCAATACATTATTATCATGGAAGTAATCACGTTCTCCCAGAAAAGTCCTGGGAAACACCTAGGAAAGTCCTGTAAACCTCTAGGAAATCCCCTGTAATTTCATTGCAAAATGTGAATGGCCGCCTTGTGACAAAACGAGAGGTACGGAAGTGGTATAATTCCATTAGCAATTTCTAAATCCTTTGTGACGTGAATTAAAAAGAAAATAATGGCCACATCCGAATTACCTTTGTGAAGCCTGGTTTCCGTATAATCGTATCAGTCATTGATCTGTCCCCGATCGGTCGGCGACATGTCTCCAATCGGTCATTTTCATTTCATTTCATTTGTAATTCTTTAGACATGGTGACCCCCCAAATAAAAATATCTGTTTTACAGGGGACCATGTTAAAAACTAGTACATAAAATTTATAATAAAAACTTATATATTAAATCGAAATCTTTACAACATAAAATAGGAATGAGGTTAAAAGAAGAAAATACAAACAAACAATTCAACTTAAAAATATTTTACTGCTCTACAAGCATGGTTTTTAGTTTCCATTGCACTTTAAATTGCATTTTAAATTTCTTTACGGAGGGGGCCCTTCAGCAAAGATGCTGGTTTGCAAGGGTCCCTCCATCTAAAATGCAATACTAACAATTATAAAAAAAGTTAAATATCTAAATACAAGTATAAACAAAGTTACAGTCATTGATTAAGAAAAGAAAAAGAATTACTAATTAAAGATTAAAAAAAGGATCATTTTTATAATTTTTATTACTTCAAGGCTCTTTTGAAAACAAAAGAAAGGGCGCATTCTTAGATGTAGGTTTCAAAGCACTCTACATATGGGTTCCACTGTAAAACAATTTTTGACCGTTCTTGTATTCATGAAAGGAATGTATAAATCTGTTTAACCTTAAATGATGAAACTATTTGCTTTCTTACAATCGCTAGGTAATGAATTCCACGCCATGACTTCATTGTTTGCAAAACAGTTTCGTCCATGGTTTGTTTTTAACCGTGGAGGTCATATGTTTAATTTGGAATAGCGAATAAATCTATTTGTTACAGAGGATACTCCATTGAAGAGGGCAATAAGATAAACTGGGGCCTGATTCTTGACAGCTTTATCAGCTGGTGCGTCTTGTGGAGACTATTTGTTTATATGCGCACAAATCTATATTGTATCGCTTCATGTCCCCGATCAATTTCGACTGAGTGTTTCCATATGCTTGGAGCAGTTGGAGAGCTGCCCATCTTGGGCTGTCAAGGCCCATCTCCACTTCAATCGGATTTCGGATCTCGGATGCGAACTCATTGTTCGCACCCGAACGTTCGCATTCCGATATTTTTTTTATCCGAACGTTCGCATGTGAGCCATAAGCTCCCGGATGAAATCAGCTAATCAAGATTCATATTTCATGTATTCGTATTCATATTCAAATTACTTTTGCACAAATAACCCTTGATACATCATAATAATTTAATCATGATGATGGTCTAATTCAACATCATAAACAAAAATCACAATAAACCGTTGTCTTTTGAAGTGACAGAGCGTGGGAAGTTCTCTAATGCTTAAGGGGGAGTTCGTTCAGGGTTTTAAGAGCTGAGTTTGAACATCCTTCCATTGCATACTCTAGATTATGCTTAGGAATCTACATATATTTTTGCAGAATCGTGTATTGTATCTGGAGTGAGACCTTAGGTGGTACTTGCGTCATAGATTTTCAGGACATAGCTTGTTAACGATTTTGTGAACCATAATGACACGATCAATTATAATAAACCATTCAACTGCTAAGAATTGAGGTGTCCAGTTGTCTTTTATCTGGATGTATGAATCATAGAAACAGTTTTGTCTTGGAGACGTTGAAGAGATTCCATTTTTGAATTTGACAGACTACCCAAGATTACATCAGCATACCACATGTAAATTTCAATTAGGGCTCGGTATACATGCTTTTCAGCCTTCCTAGAGATTGAAGACCTCCAAAGCTTTTGTTGTGAACAGTCTTGTATTATCGCTCCCAGTTTAATACTTCATCTACAATAGTCCCTAGCGATTTGGTATTTGTGACTCGTTTTATATCTGAGTCATGCATGATCCATTTGCACTGACCCAGATATTTGCCGAATAGGGAGAAAAATTTATCTTTTGGGTAGCGTATTAATGGACACATCAAGCAAAGTCAGACAGCGTTCTATCATTTTACGTCTGTTTCTACTGACCTAGTTAAGCAAACTATCTCCGGATATTTCAAATCGAAGTGAGACACATTACCTCAATCAAATATGAACAAGGGTGTTCCAGCGAGTTCTACACATTAACTCAAGAAGGAATCGGCCAATTATACGCCTAAACATGAGACATCACTGCTGTAAATGCTAAACTTAGCAAAATTTCAGGAGGAAAGCCCAAAAATGGCGATGAACCTTCTTTTCTTTTAACTGATGATGAGGTCGAGCTGCTTCTCAATATTGCAATAAAGTGCAATGCACACGATCGAAGTTAAACGGCATTGACTGCAAAAATAGTCCAAGAAAGTCCACATATATTGCTGCCAGATTGACTGGAGGATTGGTGGAAACGCAAGGACGAATTTGACAAATTTTTCTCAGTATTCTCACATGTCTGGATCAGTGGAAACGGGGCTTCATTGTCAATGGTTCATGTACCTCGATTTTATTTGTTTTTCGAGGATATCCAATTATCATATATTCTCTTCTTCTGGGATTAGCACTCAACTTATTTATCTGCGTCCATGTGGAGACATTTGAAAAGTCAATTTAGGCCTTTTGGATTAGATTTTCAACATTAGTAGATGCTACGGTGATATGAGCATCATCAGCGTAGACACCTGCTAGAGTCTACCAAGCATTTTTCAAAGTCATTCAAGTTAATGTAGAAATTTATTTTAAGACCGCATAATGAGACAAAACACCAGGAATTGCTTAATAATTTGTCCATGGAGAAACAGCTACAGACAACAGAAGAGTTAAAGAAGATTCTAACGTCACATCAAACACTCTTTTCACCAAAGCAAAATCACAAAACGAGGCTGTAGTGAAGGTAGCTGTATTGTGGCAGAGGAAATAGCTAAGTCGTTCAGGCCGTTATCCGAGGGAGAATTTTGAAGAGCTGTATAATGAAGGTGTGCGATGTCTTTTGTCCAGAGAGGAGCAGAGGCATTATTACATTCTTCCAACTGTGAATAAAAGTACCGATGTTAAGGACACTGCACAACTGGCCATCTTCTTCAGTGTAGTGGAATCCAATATGTGCTTTACAGAGGAATATTGGATTTCAAATCGATGCGAAGCCTGTTAATCGTCTGTCATCTCTACTGTGCTTTTGGTATAAATTGTAGGAGCCGTAGTTTGTAAATTGGCTAGTTTAATTTATGCATAATGTGTACGAACTCACTGTCTTTTCTCTGTAACGACTGCTGCACAAGCACTATAGATTCATTGCATAGGATTGTCGCGACATATCTAAGCCTATTTTTGCTTTATTTCTGATCAATGATTCATTTGCATTGTGAACGTATTTGCTCTAGCTTATTAGTCACGAGTAGGTTAGCATGTGAGCTTTGAGCAGTCGATTGAATTGCATAACGAGCCAAGTTGTATTAGAAATTAGAAAATCTGGAGTAAGTTCTCGATTAAAAAATAAACTAGAGAAAAAACATATTCTTGACATGGATGAGGTTGTTAGTGTTATTCAAGGACTTGCTGGCGTTGTCAAAGACCAACACATTGCCTCCAAAGGTTTATATTCAAAGACCCAACAACAAAATCAAGATTTATCTGTTGCGGTACAGGAACTGGGGGCAGGGTGGGGTGAGATATATTTTAACGTCATGAAATGGGGTCTTGTTGAGACAATGCTGTTTGATTACGGGGATAGAGGTCAAAATTAGGGAGAACTTTGACGACGTCATATATGTATGGTCCCATACGAAAAATGTAGAGGTAATATGAAGAAACCGATTTCATATTTGGATTATCTGTGCTAGAATTGTACAAAGGCAGTTGGGAAACTCCCGCCAACTTTTCATATATTGGCCAGCAGTGTAATTTACTGCATTCTGTTATCATTTACTAGACTTAGTGTCTTCTGACGTGAACACATTCAATACTAATGTAAACCAGTCCTCATTTAATGATAGCACTAAAAATTTGAGAACTCTTTTTTATATAATGTATTCTTAGCATTACTTCTCAATGAGTGCAATTTTCTTCACTATGCTCTTCTACACTACTATATGTTGATATTAACATGCTGATAATGCTGTATCTGAATTGAAGAGAATACATATCTTATTTGTTTAAATTAATGTATGTAAAATATAAGTTTATCATTATTTTACAGGTTGATATCTGCAAATTCCCAAAAACAAAAGATCTAAATGCATTTGCAAAAGATGTTAGCCTTGCCATATGTAAGGGTATGTAATTAACATCACTCCTGTATTAAGTATAAGATATAATTGATCCTTTCATTTCTTCACGATCTCTCCATAATGAATCAAAACTATTAACTATTAATGAACTTGTACTGACGGTTGAATTTGGTTACTTCTTTGAATACTTTGGTTGATATTTCAATTTGAAGACGAACAAGAAAGTCCATAAGAAGACATTGAAAACCATTTCTCTCTGATATGTGGAATCGTACTGATACTCTTCTAGTTCTATCTGAAACGAAAATGCTTCTAAAATTACCTTTTTCACCTTACTGTAGCAGCTCTATCAAAAACATATGCAAGTCAACATCTCTATGAAATTGCTTCATTGGTGGAACATTTTAATAAGTACCACTTTAAGAGGCAGTAGTCTTATTCATGTGGAATGGTGGCTTTTGGCACATGTACATTTTAGCGTCTCGTCCAATTCTTGTGCAGCCGGCTATCAGGATATATAAAAAGAAGGCAATTTTGTTAGTCCTTCCTACTAGCTAAAGTCTCTATATGTTCAAGAATGTTGTAGATCCATCTCGAACATCATCAAAGTATTTAACTTCTCATGGTTTAGGCTAGCCTACAGTAGATCTCGAAGGAGATTGGTCCCCCAGAGACATTTTGTGCACGACCAACCGATGTGCGGATACACTCTATCATCTTATCAAACGAAATGAAACTTGGAAAATTTGATGATGTAGTGAATGAAACTAAGAGGCTAATCTTAGATATGCTAGGACCAAGTGAAACAAAGTAGTCAGGAAATGCAAGGTGTAAAAGAGAATATTATGAGTTCATATATTCTCAAGGAGGGAAGCATCAAAAATGGGTTGGAGCTTTACTACATTTGAAGCAGCAACTGCTTGGCTGTTAGAGTATTAATGGAGAAGCCTAATGCAAAATTAATGAATCTATATTTTATTCAAGTGTACTCAAAAAAACCAACTCATTCCGATGAATTGAAGAAATTCATGGCATGATGGAGCAAGCAAAGACACATTATAACATCATAATGTGACAGAAAGTATGGGTAATATGAATGCTAAAGTTGGAGTTGAAAAACAAGATAGTGTGTTGGGTCCATTTTGGGTAGGAGAATGGAAGGACATAGGAGTAAAATGGATAGATTGGTGTGAATCTCTAAATCAAATTATTTTAAATTAATGGTTTCAGAAACATCTAGAAACTTATGGACATCGAAATGTCCTACAGAAAGGCATAAAAATCAAAAATATCCTCGTGGAGAAGTTTGATTGTATTTTAATGATGTCCAGGTAGTAGTAGTAGTAGTGAAAGTAAATGAATCTAAATTTGAATAATGGAAAAAAATTGAGAAAATCAGTATTGGTTGCAGTCCCAAAGAAATAAGATGCTTTAGAATTCTCTCAATAGAAAACTGTTACCATTATGAGTCCACTGTGTAAGGTGTAGTTGAGAGTAGTAATGAATAAGTGGGTGGAAGATCAATGAGGTAACGGTATGGATTAAGGAAAGGCACCATCAATGCAGTATTTGTTATACAGTAAACTTCTAAAAAAGTCTTGCGATCTATAGGAGTGTTGATATATGCTAAAAGATATCTTCCTCTTCATGCACTGACAACTCTCTATAGAAGTTTCATTGACCCTTACTTCCTTTTCTGCTGTTCTGTGTGGGGGATATGAGGTGCTACCGAAATGCAGCAGCTACAGAAGCTTCAAAATCGGGCTGTCAGAATCGTTACAGGCAGCAGCTATGGCGCTCCAAGCAAGCCCTTGCTTGAAACCTTCATTTTGGAAAACAATTAAAGAGATGATTCAGTTTGAATCACAAATCATGGACCTCAAAATCAGATTGATTTGCTTGTGGCAGACTCTATCAATTCCTTGTAAAATTAGAAAAATACTGCCACAGACCTCAAAATACCAAAAATGCTCTCAAATTGCCAGAAAAGTTTTTCATATAGAGGTGTCAGACTTTTAAACAGCCTAACAGACCAATCAAAGCGAGCTACTGACTTCATGCCCTTTATAAAATCATTATAAACATTGATCTTCAACATTGGTGGATATCAGATCTTTTAATATCTGCATATATTACTTTCCTTTTTATGCTTTTTTCATATATTGTATACTTTATGAAATAGTGCTAGACTTTGTAAATTAGTCTTAATTATATGTATTGTCGTTGTTTTTATATATTGTAGACAAGTAGATAGACGGAGGGCCTCTTGAAAAACAGCCATAGCTGAATGAGCTGCCCTCCTTAAAAATTTTTAATAATAAATATTAATAATAATAATAATTTTTCAAACTCTATTGTTTTGAATGAAATATTATATACTACAAATGTTAACCTCTCTCCAGTAAGGTAGTCTACAAATGGCTAGTTTGGTGCAAAATGTCATTAAATGTCACACTCATTGTGGACAGATGAATCAGATGAGGGGTTAGAAAGAGAGTATGTCAGATGAGGTCCATTGATTATTGCGGCAGCGGAAGATGTAGTAGGTTGTGCGAATGGCAATTTTTGTCATTTTAGAAATGATATCTTTTTGGTGACGGCTTTAAAGCTTCAATTTATTGCACATATCCATGAGCTTTGTACAAGATTGATCATATATGCAAAAGCAGCTTAAAGATAAGTTTATGAATTTAACGTCCTGGTAATACTTTCTGAGATTTCTCACAAGAATGTAGTATTTTGCTTCTTTGCACTCAGCATTGCATTTAACATTGGTTTCAAAACCAATAGTTAGTTCTAGAAAGCGCAAATTTTTGTCAACAGTTCCTATGAGAAGGTGCAGGCGTAAAGTATCTCCACTGATTACGCTTGGAGTTGAAAATGATGGAAGGTCTACGAACAGAGTAGCACCCTTGACAGATTGCAATGAAGCTGCTACGAAGTTCAAAACAGAATTGTGGCGCCAAGTATACCACTTAATGTTATCATTGGAGACGACTTCAAGGTGTTACGTAGGACTGTTTGACATTGGAGAAACTTTTTAGAAGGAAGTTGGAGGTTAAGACCGAATTTAGATTTAGAGAGAGTGAGATGACTAATTGTAGTACTGATAGGAAGGTCTAGCCATACGCGTACATATGAGATCAGAGTATTGTCAAGATTTTGAATCACCCATGTTTTTGAGATATCTGCAACTGTGAAGTGCTAAGAAAATTTAGAGAAAGTATTTTTGGTAAAGCAAAAGTTTGCTTTTTGGATGGATATTCCAGGAATCAATTTGCTGTAGAAGATCTGTAAGAGCTGCCTTAGCATCCAACTGGGGTTGCTTGTTGCACATTTCATAATCAAAATATCGGCCAAGGTATCTGAATGATTCACCAATTTTAACAGCAGGAATACATTGATTATTAATCAAGAGATTAGGAGTGAACTGCAAAGATTTGGTAGAGAACTTCTTTACTCCATAGGTGGAGAATTCATCGACTCGGACAATCATATTCGCCCATTGGCACCATCTCGTGAAACAGTTTAGAAGTAGCTGATTTTCCTTTTCATTAGTTGTGATAACAGCAGCGTCATCGGCAAATTGGCACCAATGAACTGGATTAAACATTGCACCGCGCTCACTAACTGGAGAGAAGCCTAGTTGCTTGTAATTATCTGATGTAACAAGTTGGATAAAAGAGTTGAAACACATATTGAACAGTGGAGGACCTAAAAAATCGCTTTACAGAACACCCCATTTAGCTGGAATAAAAGTAGTTGCGAAGTCTTTAGATATGACAGAAGTATAAAAGTCTTGGCAAAGGCTAACTATCAATTTCTGGGTTTCGTTTGGAATGTAGTGATATTCCAAAATTCTTTGCATCAACTTATGATGTAACTCACCAAAAGCGTTCTTAAGGTCAAGAAGTGTAAGTATAAGTGATCTTTGCTTGACGCGAGCTTTGTTTATCATATAAGCCAATCTGTGTAGTATGCTCAAGAGTGCCAGATAATTTGCTTGTAAAGCCTATTTGTATGACATGTTCAATGTAATTATTTCGTTTAAGAAAATCGTATATAGTATCTCTAATGTATGAGGTAAAGACCTTTAATGGCACTGATTGAAAGCTTATGGGTCTAAAATTCGAGGGATCATCAGGAGACCCTTTCTTGTATACAAGAATGGTACATGCCCTTTTCCAGACAGTAGGAACTTTTTTGTTTGTCCAAATGTAGGGAATAAATTCATTTAGTTTTGAACGTAGGTATGGGCATCGCTTGAAGCAAATTATAGAGATTTTGTCAAAGGGACATGAGGAGCCAGACGCCTTCAAGCGACGGATGTTATGTGTGACTTGCTGGTATGAAGGTGAGGTAAGATCGAAAGCTGATCCTGGTTTGTTGAAAGTAGGTATCCAGTCAGGTAAACTAAAGAGTTTCCCCCGTGAGATAGCAGAAAAACTTTTGTGAAGAAGTCTGTGCACTGTTGCTTGGAAAATTGAAGAGAAGAAGAGTTTTTACGTTGAAAAGTGGCCTTTATATAACCCCAAAAATTATTACAAATATAGTTATCATCATTAGATCGTCTTTGTAACTCCTTCTCGGCTTTGTTAATGCGTGTTCTTAGAAGGTGAGAGACAAATTTTATTTCAGATACTGCAGCGTTAGAGAGTTTTACTGATTTTAATTGCGTCTTTAATTCCTTGATAGAGTAGCAATCATACTTGGCTTGTAAATCACTATGGCATTCATTTCTGACCAAGCCACATGTACTTTTTAAATAGTTATAAATCTCTGTATTCAAATTTTCAACGACCGAATCGATGTTTTGAGAATCAATTTCGACACCTCCAAGGTGGGCTCTAAAATATTCGGTTGTAATTTGCCATTCATTATCGGACTTAGGAAGACGTATTCCAGGTTTTATTTCTACGCCAAAAGAATCTGTAGGTTCCTGTTCTACAATGTCTTCGTTTGGAGCTATCTCTTCTACTAATTCTTCATAGAGATTTCCACCAACAATAACTCTACAGCACCTCTGGTGTGTTTTGAGCCCTCTAATCCCATTGCATACCTTGCCACAGCAGCATTTCACAATTCCTGAATTGCAGGTCGAATCCACATTGTTTTGATCGGGCTGTAACAAAGGCGTGTTGAGACTAGCGTGATGATGTCCAGAAACTCGTTGCTTGCATCTCTACTGATTCCAGTTGATCCAAATAAACTGTCCTAAGTATCAATTGACAAATTTTGACAGAGAAGTTGCACCTAGCTACTATAGAACAATTTAACCAGCTCCACTGTGCCAACATCTTGACCATATCATGAAATGTGTCTTCTGAAAGTTTGGTCGAGAGCCAAGGACCAGTTTCTTTAAAATGGTATTTTCAAATTTGCTACTTTTGGGTGATTATTACAATAAGTTATAAAAAAAACCGGTGAATTTTCTGAGGCTGCTGATGTAAGCTGTCGCAGATTGAACTGCGTCCGTTCTGGGCCATCAACTCATGTAACAGTCGTGTACATGCGAAATCAGAATTTTTGACGCGAACCTAGCGGTCGGCGGCAAAAGCTTGAGGGGCCGACTTGAACGGCTCACTTAGGCCCGGTGTAACTTCCTGAAATGGAGGCCATGAGCTAGTCTTGTTTTACATTTTACCCCCTTGTTTTTATTGCCAATAATTTATTGGTTATCTCTCTTCATTATACCCTAATTTTTTAACTCCATAAAACTTAAAAGCAAGCAAATAGTTTGTCTAACTACGTGCTGATTACAGCGGGGAAGGATATTTGCCCATTCATGTAAATCTTTAACTGAATATACAATGATCTTGTTGTTGACACAAGCACATGATATATCCAATAAAGAAAATTAAAGCCATCACCAATCGATAAACTTACTATAATAAATGTATATGATAAGAAATCTATTGGAAAAGAGTTCATATGTTGTTTTACTTCTTTTCTTGTATAATTGTTGGTTTGTTTGCCTCTCTGCTTCTAGTTTTCTTCATATTCTGTTCTTTGGTTACCTATCAGTAGGAAGATTTGTATGCGTATTTGTGCTTGAAGTAAAATAAAGAAGTTTGAAAATTTATCAACTTATGGAGGAGTACAACGAATTCGACATACTTAAGAGAAGAGGGTCCAAAATTTCGAAATTATTGAATGTTTGAGGATTGAGGGAGTAGGTGGTCAATTTTCCAGCACTTTTTGTGTAGATGTCATAAATACACCGTCAAGGAGACTTACTTCTTTAAATTTGTGGTACATTTTGATAATGTAGAAGGCTAGCATCATGTCAATTCAAATAAGAATTGTTTCCTTTCTTCAATAAATCATAAAATCATCCACCTCTGCAAACTATGTTCATCAACTCTTGAGCTTGACGAACGTAATTGAACAGAAATTCACATCAATTGCAGATTGGGTTTCCAATCTGCAATCGATATGAGTTCGATTGCAGGTTGGAAACCCAATTTGCAATTGATGTGAATTTCTGTTAAATTCCGTCGCTGTGTCGCCAGTGTCGCCTTCCGAATTTAGAGATAGAGAAAGCATGTGAAAATCATAATAGAGATAATTGTAGACGCCTGCCTAACAAGGGGTGGATACAGACCGTCGTATGGGACTTACGGTAGGCGGTCAAAATTTTCCTAACAGCTTTATGTCCTTGTTCGATTATGAAATCTGCCCGTTTTGAACAAAACTGTGCCGCAGCATGCCATTTCCTGTTGCGTGACCTTATACAGGAGTTTCAGTATGTGGTAGAAGACCTTTTTGACTGATGATGACTGATGTTGACTTGCCCACTCGTACGACGTAGAGGCTTTTTAGAAGATAAAATATCTCGTGATCATGGTGATGAATTTTTCGAGACGGTTTATTTATGCTGATCCGCTAGTTGCAAATATGTCTCCAAAACGTTATACAATAAAAGGGCATTGTGGAAAAGCCTAAGAGGTAGTTCATACGATGAGCCGTATATGAACCGAACCTATGATAGCATTGGTTCAACAATGGCACGACGCTATGGTGGTTTGATTCAGACGATGAACCTATTGTATTGTTATTGGCTCTAGTACCTTAAAGGGAACCGACAAGAAAGTTATAATACGCATGCATATTCTAGAGTGCAGAATACTTTTAAGATTATGAGTACAACAACGGAATAAAACTTTTGGATATCATAAACAATCGAATAGAACATAACATGGGCACAGAACAATAGCGAGCAACGGGTTAGCAGGTACTTATGTTAACCGGAATTACACCACACATATGTCAATTTTGACATGAACATTTTTCGCATACTTCAACAAATACACCTCTCGATTATTAATTTTTTCCATGCCCCTTTGTTTTTCCAACCCCTCTACTTTTTAATTTAGAGAGTCTTAAAACATTTCTCAGAGAATCAGTTTACTGCAGCTTGCAACCAAATAGAAACCCCGAACAGAAATGCAAAGAAAAGTTTAAAAGATCGAAGTGTATATAGATGTGTTCGTTTAAAATAGTTACTTCAAAAATCTGTGTTTTTTATGTTCAAACCCACCAGTTTTCGCTCCCATTTTATTCCAAACCCTCCTATTATTAAAAAATGAGCTTTTTTTATCTTTCATTATTAGCAATTACATCGACTAAATCGTCGAGCATTTCGGTTGTCCACAGTTGGTCTGCATTCACATCAAATTCACCTCCCTGGTCTTTCTTTGCCGCTTAGGCTTTGGCGCCATTTCATAATTTTCAGTATTTACTTTACTGTTGTCTTCCTGCAAGTCACTTTCACCTTCCTGATTTTCTATGGGCATTTCCAAGTGAAAGATTTCGCCGAGGCGGGTGATATACTGTCGTCTTCTGACTCGCTTTTATTAAAAGTTTCCATTTTGAAAGAGGATGTGTGCTTCCAAAGACCCGCGATCATTCCCCTCGCATTGATTAACACTAGTGCGCACGCTCTGATCAAGAAACTCAATGCTAAAATCCAGAACCAACTAAATATTGCCTTGGTGCAGCAATGGATCGGCTCATCTTCTGAAACCAAGATGAACCATACATGATCCGCACGACCGAAGGGGATGAGCCCATGTTGAACCTATGAACGGGTCGAGCCAATGCATTTTTATGGTTTCATACGTTGAACCGAAGATGAACTTAATTGCTCAAATTGCTAAATGCATAGGTTCGGCTCATCTACGGCTCATCGTATGAACTACCTCTAAGCTTTTCAGTTGAGGTAAGACGATCAGATTTTGTTCCGTATCCACCCATGCACTTTACTATGCTTATACTGATTCGCAGGGCCTCTTTTAACATTGCAACTAGTGGGGTTTCTGCCCCAGTAGGCCCTTCATCTGGCCCAGTAGTGAAGCAAAAAATTCTA
>OLMO02000009.1:16459933-16473996 GCA_900291935.2 Cassiopea xamachana | reverse complement strand
TTTCCGATCTGAACCTTATCTCGTAATATATTAAAAAATTAATTGAACAACTTGTCTTTTACCAATGCTTTGTTTTATCATGAATAATTAATTTGATTTAATCGGTATCCAATCCGAACCGACAGGCCTGCGATCCGATCAACTTTGTTGTTTCAAAGTCCGAATGAATCTAATTGGATAGGATCGGGTTAAGTTTCAATTAGATTGGATGTACACACCCAGGGGCGTCGTGAAGCAATCGTCTTTGGGGGGGGTGTGGGTTGTAAATGTACCTGATCAAACCAAAATTTTACCTAAAATTCCTAACTTCTAAAGGCATCAATGGGCGTCAATGGAACTTTTTAATGCTTACTCTAACTTTATCATTATATTTTGTGAATTATATCAATGAATTAACTGTAATAGACACCTAAATATTAATAATGTCGTTCTCTTAAAAGTTATTCAATTTTTTCGCGGTGATTGTTGAGTAATGACCACTTTTTTGCAACCTTTGTCAAATCAATGCTATCTACGAGGTCCTTTTCACTAGCTAGTTCCATGCAGTCGTCCAATCGATCCGCTGACATTGTGCTAGGAAGGTAGCCTTTTACTAATCTCAGTGCGCTGAATCTTCTTTCGTTTTTGCACACAGACGGTGCTGCAGATAAGAACAACTGATATAACTTTGCAGTAGTCTTGAAGAGAGAATGACGCCTTGCCAATTCCAAAGCTAAGTAACCCGCACTACTCGTTGATAGTTCATCCCTTGAACCATCTTCAAATTCTTTTCTCACATACAAGAAAAAGATCTGAAGTTCATTATGAACTCCAGATGATGATTCCTCGGAAAAAAGTGCCGGGAAGCTTGCGACAAGGCGTGCTATTGCCTCAGGGGGTCCTGGGTTGTCTGGATTCAGTGCCAAAAGGAAATCATTAAACGTATCTTTAACAAGTTTAAGCTTGTCCTTGAGCTCGCACGCCAACGTGTCCATAACAGCATAAAACTGTGTCCTGTAGTACAGTTTGAGCTTTGAGATCTGATATCCTCCAAAATTTTCAACCATTGCAGCAGCCATATCAATTGATTCTCCTTGGAGGAAATCAGAAAGAAGTTTGGTCTTATACATAACATTCTTTAATAGCATGATTCCACATATAAAGTCAACGTTTACCACTAAATTGATAAGAATGGCTGCTTTCCTTTTTGTTTCTGAGTCTCCGTTTTCTTCACTACGATGCAGAACCTCAACGATAATATCCAAGCTTCTCCACACAGCTTCTATGGATTCAGGTCTAGCTGGCCATCTTGTTTGCGACAGACTTCGCAGCTTCAGTGCATTATCAATTTTCTCAATTGCATGATCTAGCTCTGCATGTCTTGTTATTCTTTTTGAAAAAAAGACATAAATACTCTATTTAGAGTCAGCCAATGATTTTGCATCTTCTATTGCAAGCATCACTGTATTACATATTGCTGCCACTTCTGCAATTGATGATTCAAAATGAATAACAGTGGCATTACATGAAAGCACTGAGTTAATCTTTTCAGCCGCAAACTTAAGTTTTCCTATGCATTGAAAATAGCTGTCACTTAAAGCTTCTTTGGTAATGCATGCAGCAACATCTGTTAATTCTCTGTCTTCATGTGAATTTTCGTTCTCATTACTAAAATCTTTCTCTGAAACCTGCATATTTTCAGTGCAGATCAATTTTACCAATTGTTCTAATTTGTTGATGTAGCTTTTTAGGCTTTTTGATGTTGATTCCCTTTCACTCTTCCCATTATCAATATCTGGCATCAAGTCAGTTTCATCTGCGTGTTGGGTCTGAAAGAAGTAATTCAGAAATAGGTTTCTAATAGATATGTCTACAGCTTACTCTAAGAAATTTAGAAAATTTTCAAAACTAGCTTGACAACACCCAACTCAAAATTTACCCAAGCACCCAGTACATTTAAACTGAAATATTGTCAAGCGTTGCTCAATTAAATATCGAGAATGCTGTATCAACGGGTTTTTTTTGATAAAAGCTGATCGTTTCGACATGAAGGTTTTGAGTTCAATAAAGGATTTCTTACCTGCTATTGCTTCTGTGGCGCAAAACGTAACTGTTTTTGTGACTTATCATAAACATCCTTGAACTTCATAACTTGCCCAGCGTGAAATGAATTTTGGTGATACAATTTATTATCGCTGTTTAACTCCCTGTTACAGTAAAATCATATCACGCGTCCCCTATCAGAACTCTCGAAGTTCTTTCTTTTCGCGGGATTTTCTATAACCGAGAAAAGTAAAACATAACTATAAAATAATGTAATGCCACAAAGTTGCAAATTTCGAGGGAGTTTCGATGATTATGATCCTAAAATGAAGTAAGTAAAAAGCTTTACATCATATCACATATCAATTTGAATATGAAGAACTTTCTCTCCATTCGGTGTATGTGATTTCAGTCAAATAAAACATTGTGATATTTAAGTTAGTTACTTACCGCTCATTGTTGGCTTTTCCTCTGCTTCTTCAAGGGCCAAGGCCATTAAGAAGAATATTTTTGATAGCTGCATATAACTGACACAAATAATCCTTTGCTTCGTTTCCTGGTAGACTTCATGTCTCGTAATATCACAGCAAGCATCAATTATGTTAATTTTGCTGACCTTCAGAGCAACAATATTTGACGCCAAGCACAGAAAACTACCATTGCTCAATATTATATCATTTTCCTGCCAACATTACTTTGCAATATTCATTGTTTTCATACAATTCCCAGGCACCGAACTACCTGAACTGTTTGTCATTTAAGCAAAATTTACCTGAAATTTACCTGCCGAGGAACTATTGGGGGGGTGTAGCACCCCCCCCCACACCTCCCCGGTCGCGACGCCCCTGTACACACCTCTACTTCTTTGTACTATAGGTACTTAATTAGCAGTAATGTTGCCATCTTAATTTCTTTTGCCTACTATAAATAAATTGTTGATATTGATATTGATATTGATTTGCTTCCTCGATTCACTATCTCCGGATTAATCATCCCTCGATTATCCGGCCGTGAGTTTTCTTATAGAATTGAAGCAACATCTATTCAAATTTGCTCGATTTTGCACATAATGCCCATGAAAGTGTTTAACAATTGCTTAACTGAATTCTTTAATCGGCCTAACCCTACACTAACGGATATGTCAACGTAGATGTTCTCGTGAGTTGACTTCGAAGAAGCGAAAGCGAAGATAAGGCGAACGCAATATGCCTTGACACTTGGAAAAGAATTTCACATGGTTATATAACGAATTATCTTATATATTTCTAATTATCTTAGCTGTTTCTTGTGATCATGTGCACTAAAGGTACTGTTGCTTACCCGACCTTTATAGATAATCCAATCCCTTTTAAAAATAGCTACGCCCACTAGCGGCCGAGTAATCGAGGAAGTACTATATTGAACCCTTTTTTAATTTTTAGAAAACAAAGATCCTTGATTATTATGAGGTAAGCATGTTTCCATATCATTTATGCATTTTATTCATTTATGTCAAAATATCAAAGTCAATAACTTTTTCACAAGCTTCAGGTTAGTTCTGAAAACAATGTTTGCTAAGAATAAGTAATTATGTTTGGATTTATGGGTAAATAGCAAAAATTGGGGAACACAACTAAAAATGCTAATATTAGGTGGTGGAAATGGTGCCTCAGTATATATAAACTCAATCAAATTGTTGGCTTATGTAGTAAGAATTGAGGCCATCTTTTAAGAATTGCCATACTTGTATTTAAATTGGATTCACAGCATTTTTTCTCAGTTTTACCTTTGANTTTCCGATCTGAACCTTATCTCGTAATATATTAAAAAATTAATTGAACAACTTGTCTTTTACCAATGCTTTGTTTTATCATGAATAGTTAATTTGATTTAATCGGTATCCAATCCGAACGGACAGGCCTGCGATCCGATCAACTTTGTTGTTTCAAAGTCCGAATGAATCTAATTGGATAGGATCGGGTTAAGTTTCAATTAGATTGGATGTACACACCTCTACTTCTTTGTACTATAGGTACTTAATTAGCAGTAATTTTGCCATCTTAATTTCTTATGCCTACTATAAATAAATTGTTGATATTGATATTGATATTGATATTGATATTGATATTGATTTGCTTCCTCGATTCACTATCTCCGGATTAATCATCCCTCGATTATCCGGCCGTGAGTTTTCTTATAGAATTGAAGCAACATCTATTCAAATTTGCTTGATTTTGCACATAATGCCCATGAAAGTGTTTAACAATTGCTTTACTGAATTCTTTAATCGGCCTAACCCTACACTAACGGATATGTCAACGTAGATGTTCTCGTGAGTTGACTTCGAAGAAGCGAAGGCAAAGATAAGGCGAACGCAATATGCCTTGACACTTGGACAAGAATTTCACATGGTTATATAACGAATTATCATATATATTTCTAATTATCTTAGCTGTTTCTTGTGATCACGTGCACCAAAGGTACTGTTGCTTACCCGACCTTTATAGATAATCCAATCCCTTTTAAAAATAGCTACGCCCACTAGCGGCCGAGTAATCGAGGAAGTACTATATTGAACCCTTTTTTAATTTTTAGAAAACAAAGATCCTTGATTATTATGAGGTAAGCATGTTTCTATATCATTTATGCATTTTATTCATTTATGTCAAAATATCAAAGTCAGTAACTTTTTCACAAGCTTCAGGTTAGTTCTGAAAACAATGTTTGCTAAGAATAAGTAATTATGTTTTGGATTTATGGGTAAATAGCAAAAATTGGGGAACACAACTTAAAATGCTAATATTAGGTGGTAAAAATAGTGCCTCAGTATATATAAACTCAATCCAATTGTTGGCTTATTTAGTAAGAATTGAGGCCATCTTTTAAGAATTGCCATACTTGTATTTAAATTGGATTCACAGCATTTTTTCTCAGTTTTACCTTTGANAGGGATTTAGCTTCGTAGACCCTAATATTGAGGCATTCAAATTTAGATTTGAGTACCTTGTGATTAGTCATTAGTCCTTTAGTCTAACGTTTTGCGTCTAAAACGTGAATCTCTTTGATAATCTCAATCGTGTTCTATATATTGAAATTTTCTGATAATTCCCTATTTGAGCTAGGAAATTGAATCATACACATGCAACGGGAATGCAAAGTAATATTTCTATATCATTGAATGGTCTATTTTTCCTAGCAAGTTTCCTCCTCGCTGATCGTTTAATGAATATATGAGTAATGCAAGGCATTGCTCTAGCAGCTACCGTCTTGCTTGTCTATCTGTAGCCTATACCACTGTGTTGTGTGTGGACAGTGTCACAGTCATAGGACTAGGAATTCTATAAAACAGCTCTAATAATACACATGGAATTTAGAAACACCGAGTTCTCATTCCTTTTTGTTACTCCATGATTGTGATGCTCTTTGCTCTATAAAGTGAAAGTTTTCACCACAGCGTTTACAAATGCAGCTTTCACTCTCCATCTATAGTTTTGAAAAAACTGAGAAGCAACAAATTTTGAACATATGAATCAATTTTTAATAGACATCGTTCATGCTGCTCCTTAACCTCCTCAAGAGCTCCTTAGATTTAAGTTAAGCTTTTAAGGGAATTTAAAAGCTTCATAATTTAATGCATTTCAGAAAAAGTTCTTTAAGTGCTCTTTATTTCTAATCAAAACACTTCAAAACTCTAATTGAAAAATCTGTGAAATGTGAGTCATAATAGGAATGTTTACTCTCATCAAAAGAAAACGTAATCAGCTTGTCGAATAATGTATTGTAGGTATTCTTAGGGGTGAGCATTTTCTCTGTATTTACTTAGGAAGTTGCATGTCTTGTTAAAGGTAACGCAAAAGGTACCCTTTCGAATGTTTTTTTGTCTCTAAACGGTCTTGAATTCCTATCTACACACACTGCACAAGCCCTGAATGCATACTTCATTGTTAAATGAGACCTCCAGGGAGTCTTTGTTCTCATGTTCCCTAGAAAAATTTTCAAAATCTTCCTTAGTTCCAGTAGAGTTTTTGAATTTCCCCTTAAAAAAACGCCAAATTGGCTTCCAGAAACCACTTTGATCCTTAGTTCTCTTAAAAAATTGCTGATGTTTCAATGTTCCAATTAATAAAAATGACAAGTTCCCTTGCTCTCCATAAATCCTTGGAGGTCCTCTCAAGTCTTGCAAACTATTACAGGCTGTAGTGCAGTTTTAATTTAATACCTTCGATAAAATGTACAATATGATTATCTTTAGTTAATTGGTTTGACATGTTACGTCATTGAGAAATTGAAAGTTGAACTTTACACGATTCTACACAGTGAAATATTCTTTTAATGGGAAATGTAGTGCCGATTCAAGTAGTGATTGAAATAGCTTTCAATTTTTCCAGATAAGAAATGGATGGAATGGAAATACTGCAATATCTTCGCTAACCGAAGGGGTTGTTGAGGATATTTTCATTAACGACGGAAGGCCAAATCTCAAGGTTGTCTACACCATTCTCTATTTGTTCATAGTCCTCTTTTACGTTAACTATTGCAAGAAGTTATCCCTGAGAAACGCCTGTACAACATTGGCTGGGCTTTATAGTTATTATGTTTCAAGATGCATTGATAGTAGAAGAAACTTTGCTTCTTATTTTACAGCTAGTTGCTGGTGTGGATGTGCCAGTCTGCAAAAGCTAGCATGTTAGATTTGGTCTCTAAAATTGAACATGATTTTCTTGTCAATGATCGCTTTTAGATCAATAAAGCTTGTTCCTCTGTGTAAGGCTTTTTGCAGGAAGATGTCCAAGTATAGGACATGAAAATGGAAGACCTTGAGTATTTCGCATGTTTTTGTTTGAGAACTTTCTAATTATAGTGTGTAAATCTTTCGTATTAGTGGACATTCTCTCGTGAAATTACTTCATCGCCATTATTCCGCCTAAAAGGGAAACGCAGGAATAGCTAAAATATGATATGTTGTAGAGAATGTCATTAAACCTCCTGATCTAAGGTATTTGTGCTTTCATTTTCGTACTTCCGTTGGTAGTCCCAGTTGCTTCTCATCAAAACCGACCTCATTCTAGACCGCCATTCCCGGCTTTTCGCAAGACAGAAGTTGTTGGTTGACATTAATCTTAAATAAGAGATGGACTTCTAATTTTTGCATTTGTGTATATACATATATTATCCATACCATCTTTTTTCCTATGTAAAGCAGCCGATATAATACTTCCTTATTTTAGTGAGTTATATTACTTTAGATTAGATATAATTATTAAATCAAGAATTTTTGAAAATATTACTTTAGATTAGATATTATTATTATTAATTCAACAATTTTCAAAACTATTATTGTTGCAATGACGTCATCACATTGAAAAAAAACATGGAATGACTACCCGTGACAACGTAAGTTTGGCTAGCGCTATTACAAAGGCATAGATACATCTAAGTGGAATTACTCTTAGTTTTTTGTTTATTCTGAAAGTTGCTTATGTCTCAAATGGGTATATATAACAAAGGACATCAAAGGAGTGTAATGCTAAAGTTAGCGAATCATAAGTTACAGTAGTGCTTGAAAGTGTTCATTCAAACAGTTTTAGATGGAAAATAGAAAGAAACTTGAGCATTGGAGAGCATATTTAAAGACAGAGTCAGAAAGCTCCAGCAACAGTGAAACTGAATGAGAAGGAAGTAGCTTCTCAACATGGCATTTGGAATTTTTCTCCAAACGTGGATCCAAATGGGCTCAATTGAATAAGACATGCTGTATAGGCACAATCTTTTGTAGGAAAGTAGTTTATAAGCAAGTTGTAGGCTAATCGATTTTTCAAAAGGTAAAAAAAGTTGAACACTGAATTTTTGAGACCTAAGAAGGCCTGTAAGTTAGTATGCATTTGAGACTTCATCATCTGTTTATATAATGCTACGTATAATTTTGTGAATTGCCATCAATTAATTTGCATAAGAAGATTTTTACATTTTAGAATTGTTCGTATGCACAACCATATGTTTCATGCTAAACACTTTATAATACCGAGGTTTGTTTAGGTTGGTTGCAACTTATCAAACTTTGGATTTTTCCTAAAATGTTCCTCTATGTCAGAAATTAGTCTACAAAATTTTATTTTTATTCGATAAGATTGCCACCCCAATTCAAGCATTGATGGCAAATAAACTGTTACACCGCGATTTTGAATTTGTGAAAGTGCTCTGGATATTCGAAAGAAAGAATGCACTTACAAATGCGCTTCTACTATGGATAATAACAAATGCCATTATAGANAAGGAAGAGATAAAATATTCCAAAGAAGACATTCGATAGAAGACTTTGAGGAGTTTAAAAGGTAAATCAAGGGTAGATCATATTTCCGGGAGTTTTTTATGATAAGATTATTATGATATATGTTTACTAGCATTGGATTGCTTCATATCGCTTCAAATATGGCATTATCTTGGATGTATAAAGCCCTATAAATTGACTGTTTTAGGAGTTATTCCAGAAATCAGTTAGACCAGGGACCTTCGCTTGCAAGCCAAATTTGGCTGGTTTGACAAATATATGTATATCATAGATGAATATTAGCTGACATTTCTTACCACGACAACTCATAAATACTTTCACATGCATCTCAAAATACTGCATTAAAGAAATCATATTGCATAGACAGTTTCAGAATGCAATGTGTTGTAGTACTTTTTAATCGACCCATTTTCTGAGAATGCTGCTCTAGGTGTAGGTAGCTAGAACAAATTCCAGTTGTCATGCTAGCTGCACTTGAAGCTTCGAGATGAAAATGCGGCAGAACATGTAAACTCTTTTTCTCACATACCTCCTCCGCTCACAGCTGCATTTAAGTATGGCGGTATCATGTTTTAAGGAGTTAAAGTGTCATAAATTAACTGGGATATCTTTGTAACAAGCAAGACCTTCACATACAATATGAATCTTTTGCAGCCTCTGTTCCCACTTTTGGCAGTGAAAAATTCCTTCCTTTGCTATTTTCATGCTCTACTTTCTTGAATATGTTGTCAGATGTGGAATAGCAATTCTTTGTAAGCATTTGAACATTAGTATAGCTGTCTTGTATCTCTTTGACTCAGTATTATCATGAGGCCACATTCTTTGCAACATATTGGGTAGGTTATGAAATGAATGCCTCAGTTGTGCTCCTCTGTAGTCGTTCGAATTTATTCTTTTCTTTTTGCACAACCATAGCATTGCAGACTGATTCAACTGCCAAATCTGACACTGATTACTCATTCTCGTTAGGAGCCATGTAAGAGCTGCCACATTTCTGAAGGTCTTTTGTAGATGATCGTTCATTTTTAGAAATGGGCTCATTGTTCGTTGCTAACTATTCATTCACAAAAGCTATGAGATGACCTTTGTTGTAAATCTTCAAATATCCTTGTGAATGGAGTCTCTGAGGCTCAAAACAGCCTTGTTGCAGTTTTCCTTTCTCTTATATTTTCAGTTAATCTGTTCTGTTTAACTAACCATTCAGCAATGCTCGCCATTATATTAGTTAAAATCTTCAATGATGTTTGCATTTTCATGAGAGATATTGCTGTATTACCAGCATAAATTTCATATCTGCAATCTTTCATTCGTCTTGGCAGATCATTCATCTGTATCAGAAGCAGCAAAGACCCAAGAATTGAGTCTTTCAGTACACCACGTTTGACTTACCGTGATTGAGATTTAGCGATACCATACTGAACTTACTGATAACGGTTTGTTATATAGCTTTTTATCCATGTGGGCTCAGTGTCCTGGATGCCATAGTGAAGGAACTTTTATAACAGTATTGAATGCTCAACCTTGTCAAAGGATACTTCAAGTCAATAAAGACCGCACCAGTGAGCTTGCCCTGATTCATTACCTGGCAGATTTGATCTGTGAACAGGTAGAGAGTCTTCAGTAAGAACTTGACAATATGGACAGCCCGCTTCAATAAAGTCGATATCTAGGACGCTGCCGTAGTAGCATTGGGACTTCGGGTCTCTTTCGTTATTTCGAGGTTTAATCTTGCCAAACTTTAGTAATATGCATTGGCTGTCTACGTAATAATGGCCTTGACTTGACAAATGTAGAGGGATGGGAGCAACAACAATCTAGTTAAGTTCAATGAAGGAAAGATGGTACGTGTTGTACTAGTACTCATACGTCACCAAAACTTTCTTCCTTATGTCAAGAACGGTCGTGGACTGGGCATTTAATCTTCCTTCACTCGACTTGGCCTTTCAATTTTATCTAATCTCCCTTGGAAAATCTCACATGGATTCCATTGTTAAGGAGGCATTTTAGAAACTTGGCTTTCTTTTTAGAGCCCGTGTCTGTTTTTCCTTCTTAGCTGTTAACTATATAGAAATCCCACATTCATCCTACTCTGGAGTATTGGTCCGATAGAAGTAGTACGACTAGAGGGCGCGCTCTATTTTTTTCTCTCTCTCAAATGACTGGGCAAGCATGTAGAGGCAAGATGGCCGAGATATGGTAGCAAAAGGAAAAATGAGCAAGACAATGAAATCTGCCCAAATGTAGCTTACTGCATTGTATCTTCACTTTTTACAAAGCTTAAGATACTTTGGTGCGAGATGTATTTCATTGACTGGAATTTTTGTCTTGTTTTATGCAAAGTTTCGTTTATGGCTATGTTTGTGAGTACTTAACGCCGAGAATTCGCCAACTCTTCTACCATCAGGAAGAACTACAGAAAAGGCAAAAAATAATATTTTATGTCTTTTGATTCTTTCTTGTTCGATTTTCAAAACTTTGATGTTGAATGATCGTCGCTCTCGCCGTTACCGTTGTGGATAGGCCCACGGTATTTGCCCCCATTGATCTTATTCCAAGCTTCATTTTGAAGATAAAGGCAGAGTAAGTTGAATTGATATAACGAGCTCAGTGTTTTAGGAGAAGCAGTAAACTAGTATGTACTCCAAGGCAGAAGAGTTGAAATGGAGAAACCTTTGGTACGCTAGTATGGTCCTTTGATAAATAGAATGTCTACTGCGCAACCTTGAGACTTGAAAAACAGAGAATTATCTTTCAAACTGACCCACTGACAACAAAATTCAAAAGAGATGTGAGCTGTTTCTTGTCTTCCCCAAAACTTAGCAAATAATAAGGTTAACTTATAGTTTAGTGCTTTTGAAGTCTTTTAAGAATTACACAGCAGCAGAAAATGATGTGCTAAGTGTCTTTCTAGCTACACTAACCATCATCTTATTTTTCTCCTATTTGAATCAAAATTTTTATTCTTTTATTCAAATCAGATTAATAATCAAGATCAAATTTTAACTCAATGTTTGACTCTTTTAGATGTAATATTTCTTAGTTAATTATGCTATAATGCAGGCACATTCTCCTATGAAATGCATTTACCATTGACAATTTGTTATTTTATAATTTTATAGTGAAAGTTTATTATGAAAAGAGTATTTTGATATCACTGAAAGTATTTTACACAGCTTAGCAAATAGCAATATAAAAGACAAGAAATTTTATATTGATTTTGTTGCAATCATTGTTTGGATGTAAAAGCACTGAAGTTTATTGACTTTACAACCAAGCTTCCCAGTCACTATACTACTTTTGATGGCACAGTTGGACTCAGGTGCATGTGCATTATCAGTCACATCAGTTAAGATTGTTATCAGCTAACAGAACCTATTTTCTTCTTCTTTGTCAATGAGAGATTATTCTTGCATACATGCCACAGGCTTTTAGAGTTAGCTATTAGAATTACAACTTTATATTTAGGAGTTATATCAGTTTTTCCTGAAGGTATATATAGTCAACATTTCCCACAACTTTGTTACTGTTAGGAGTCTAGCCTGTCTGCTTTTTAGTGATTATTTCTTTACGATTGACGATGCAGGCACCTTGCTTGTCATTTTGAAAGTCTGCTGTGTGATTTTGGAGTATTGGATAGCATGACCCTGTGTAATAAAAAAGCATGCAAAAGTGGTTGCAGAATTGGACAGAGACAGATACCTTCTTAAAAAGTTGTAAGCCCTTTGAGTACACAACTAAGTCTCACCCCAGTAGATTTATTCAGATGATCTGCCATTGATTTTGGGTTAAGAAATCTTGATTTTCATGGTTTCTGTAAGCATATATGTAGCCAAAATTACTGCTCATTTTGAAGAATTTGATTCTCATGTAGCAAAAATTACTACTAAATTACTGGTGGAGTTCTCTTGAGAAATTACTTTGGCATGCGTCAATTTTGTTATCAGTTCTTTGTTTATCTCTTCTTTAGCTATAATTTCCATTTGAAAAATCTTTAATTTTCATGCCAAAGCTGACATGTAATAAAGGAACTATAATTTTCCTCACATACCTCTTATGTATAGTGTGTGNGGCTGAGAAGTTGTATATATGTAGTATGAGTTATCAAAATATTCTACTCCACTATGGAATAGTAGAAGGAAGCCTATAGGTAGACATATGACAGGTGTGCATGCCCATTTTGAGAATAACTTAGGCTCTTCATAGAAAATGTAAAGCAATCTCTTTGGTCTATCTACTAATGTGATATTCTATCATGGTTTAATCTTTGGTCACTGCAAGCAATTAGTTCTATATTCTTCTCTGCGTTGATGCATTTGGCAACCTTTTACGAAGACCTATTTATAGTTACTACTTTGATGGAAACTTTGCTTGATAGAACCCAAGTGTCCAAGTGGTAGCATTCTACTAAGCACCGTGGCCTACTAGTTTTCCATTTTGTTGTCAATCAAGTGGAAAAAGAAAATTAGCAACAACACATCTTGCACTATATATTCCTCAAACGAAGCATGACTATAACTATGAATTAAATGTGGTTTTGTCTTGAGCTTTCCTACTGAATAATGAGAATAAGTTATGCAAAAACGAAGAAAAACTGACAACATATCTCCACAAAATTTGACGATAAACACATAACTTCATGCTTGTGAAAAGAAATAAAACTCTCCTCAGGTCTATTTCCAGTGACGAGTCTGAAAAATTACGATAGAACACGATTTAGCCATTTTTCCCACGCGAAACCGAATTATCCGTTGTTGCTTTTGTTGCGTGTTTTGCTTTTTGCCACCTTGTTGGTACAATTTTGTATTTCCATGCTCTCAAATCTTCATGTGACCTAGTGCGCCTTCTAGTCCTACTATTTCTATGATTGGTTACATGTCTGTAGTGGTGCTCCTAAGTCTTCTCGATAAAGTCCAGTGCAAAGCAATACCGGTCATCAACGGCCCAAACCTCATCAAGCTCTACAGCCTCTCTCCCATCCACGTCTTGTTGCAGATCTTGCCATATTCTATCGCTAGTTTCACAGAAACTAACCTCTGGAAATTAGGAATACTATTTCTTATCCAGTGAGGTGTACTTGAACCACCAGAAGCTCTGCCCAATCACACCCTCTCCAAGTATACTATGTAATCCACGAATTTAAGTTAAAATTTCATTCATAGAACTTTTCAACTATGGAGCACAATGCTCTCACTATCTCCCTCGCATCCTGCAACTTGTCTTGTTTCACATCTAATATCAACAGTCTTATCTTATCTCTCTGCCTATTTAAATTTTCTTCCTTTCTTAATCTTTCTTTCGATTTTGATATCTCTTGCCCAACATATTGAAGTCCAAGTTGTTTCTTTGAATTTCTTCTAACCCCAGCGACTATAACAGAACATAAGTTGAGAAAAGCCACAATAGAAAAAAAATTGGCTCTGATTAAACGCAAAAAGATTTGAGCATATGCATTGCAAGATGAATATGCTTCCAGGATAAATATTATTTGCAGTATACTATAAGAAGTAAGTTCAATACTTTGTGCTACATGTTTAATCAAATGTTAGAGTGTTATTTTTATATTTTTAGATATATCGATGACGCCATTGTGAAGTTGTTAAAATCTGCCGAGAAACGTTATAGTGCAGCTTATGATAATCCTACACTTTACAAGTGTCCAGTCTTCAATCACAGCCGTTTGATAGATGTCGCTGGTAGAGTGGAACATGAATATTTCTTTACTCAATCACTGTCAAGGAGAACGGTTGCATACATGTGGAGCATGGTATGCTTC
>OLMO02000009.1:16401326-16453524 GCA_900291935.2 Cassiopea xamachana | reverse complement strand
TTCAAACCCCACATATTTTCTTTGGGGCCCACTCCAGACCCAATTAAATCTCCAGGCCCATTTCAAAATTCCTCAGACCCACTTGTTGGGCCTAAGGGCCCACGTTGAGAATCACTGGTTTAAAGGACTAAAAAGATTGCGTGAACGCATGATTTTGCATTCACCACGCTTTGCGCAAATGACTGTTAAGTGTGCAAATTGACCAGCGAAACATACAGAGAATGGCCAAATTAAACTTTCAAATAGGATTGGATTAGTACTATGTATCAAGAATTGAGAGAAATAAATGAAATGCGGATGGGAAAGGCCCTTCCAGCAGCTCATTGAAAGGAAGACTTCGTCTGAAGACTCTCGAAAAATTGCATTAGCTAAAACAAATAATATCTTCTGTTTACAGAAATTTTCTGAAAATGTCCATGGTAGAATTTGAGAAAAATTTATCTACTACCTGAAAATATAGATTTCTCCTCGGAAAATTAAAATACCACTTGCAATGCAAGGTTGTTTGAGTTTTGTTTTTATCCACAGAAAAACGCCTGCGATTTGATTTTGGCTTTTGACATCATGAAAAGCTATTTTCTCTTCATTTTCTATTGTCTTTTGCTTTTTTTGATTGGAAATTGACAATTTAAACAATTGAGCTGATTGGCTGAAAATATTTGTTGCCTTTGAGGCAGTACTACGTAACTCTTCGAGGGATTTTCCGTATAGAACTCATTTTAGCGTTATATGTGTTATTACTGGATGCATATCTGTCAATCATTTGAATATTTTGATGAAAAAGACTTTAATGTGGATAGTACATTTTAGGCACACCATGGATGGTTTTCACCTAAAATTAAGCTTTATATTCATATGGTATGTGCACAATACGGTATCTTTATATAACACTTCGATTCATTCTATGCTCATGATGACTCTATCGTATCTTTATGGTTATCATCCTAGCTTTATTATTGTGAAAGTACCCATACTCGCAAGCATTGTTTACGAATATTTTCCTTTATATATAAATCATATCAGAGCAAACATACATTTGAAATTATATATGTGGAGCAAATGGCCCCTTAGCTCTCAAGGAGTGGGATATAGCATTTAGTATGTTAGGTGCTCCCTGACGGTCTCGTTTCACAGATATGCATGGTAATTTCTCTTTTTGTACTGTTTGCTTTGTATATTTCTGTAGATCAGGGGTCTGGAACCATTTTGACTGTGACAACCATTATAGCCGTATAGTTCTTAATATATTTCCATGAAAGCCATGCAATTGGATATTGGTGCCACACTGGACCGTAAAATCGATATTGACTTTCCTATTGCACTTTCGAGCTATATGACACCTGAAGACGACACCAGTGGAAACATTGGAAAGTCTTAGAACTGTACATCAGTACCTAATTTATCTCGATTATGGATACAAGACAGGTATAGACTGAACGGCCGTCTACAAGATAAAGTATCATCAAAGAAAACATCGTCAAACTTCATAGGACATGAGTGTTTGATGGTGTAGAATACTTTATTATGCAATCTTGGACATTGTGTAGTGTTGGACGATGTTCGAGAATTTTGCAAAATTCAGCAAAAATCTGACGTTTAACGATGCTCCATTTATTAGCCAATCAAGTTTGTGGAATTAGGGCTTGCTCAGCATGCTGTTAGGTGCTCGCAATAGAAATGATTAGGGTGTTTGACAGTGTTTGATAATGTCTTGTGCACCTTGAACGTCGTCAAACACAAGTTTGATTATATTTTGTATGATGATGTTTTATTGTGTAGACGGAAACTTAGCTCCAACTGGCATGTTGCTATCATTGTTGCACAGAGTTTTGTAAGAAGCACAGTTTCCAGTAAAACTTCAATAGGCATCAAACAAAGTTTGAATTTGATTCAAAGCTTATCGTTCATTGCTCTGAGTGCCCCAGGAGACTAGATTAGATTCTTAAAGATGTGTAGCTTCTCACCCATAATGTAATTTCAGATTATGTACTTGGTAATTTACATATCTGTGGCATACGACACAATTCGCTGGGAATCCAAGGAACGTGTTGTCATACAATGGATTACGTTTGGGTTTGTCATTTCCCTTGCTGTTGATGAACTGCGTCAGGTTTGTGTTGCAATATCTTTATGATTGATATAAGTACGAAGTCCACATAACAGGTATCACTATAACAATTAGAAATAGGTATGAATTTTGGAATTTTTTAGAAATTTTCACTATAGTTAATGATTAACATATACTACCGTCCACTACTAAACTAGAATGCATTACAATTAACATATTGTTAAATACAAGTACGTACAATAATCGCCAAAAGTCCTGGGACACTTAATATATTTTTAATCTGGACGGAGCATTCACCCTCCCTCCTCCCCCTAAACAATGTTAGTTACTGGGAGAAGTATATGCGGTAAGGGAAAAGTTTTTTGTGCACAATAACGCCAAGTGTATCAGGAACAGACCAACATTGTATTAGGGGGAAGGCGGGGTGCATCAAGGCGTGATGCTTGAAATACTGAGAAAGCTATAGTTTTTCTTAATTGTTTGAAAATCTATCAGGGGCTTTTGGCAAGTATTGTAGCATAAATGCTAGATGGCTTATGGAGAACATATGCACTTTGGAAATACTACATAGGGTGTGTCGCAGTAGTGAGTTTAGAGTTTGTCACGTGGTTTAGAAATTTACGGCAAAGCTGCTTCCTTTTATGTTGTAAGTCATTGAAATTTGATGAAGACAGGTTAGAGGATCACCTTGTCTCAGGGAAGATCATTGATGAAAAAAATTTATATCCTATTTCATGAAATGGCATTTTGCGATGTTCTAGAGGGTGTGAACTCAAAAATTTTTTTCATGGCTATATTCTCCCAACATCTTTGTCTAGCGTATCCTCTTATTTGACATACGTCTAGGCTTTTAAAAGACTTTCACCCCCCCAGACCGTCGAAGTATCCTTCACTGCCTTAAAGAGAATAAAAAATATTTTGGGAGAATCATATACAACGAAAAGCCACCCAGGTGCCCTTTTGCTTTGCCAATTTTTAATAACTTTTTTATTGAATAATTGAGTGTAAAGTATTTGGGCAAAAACTTGGTGGTGTAGAAAATGACAAAAAATTTCCTTTTAATTATCATTGTCAGGCAGTTTTTGCTCCACGAAAGCAAAGGCTTTTTGCTCATACGATTCCTCTCGTTGCACCATTAAAGACGACATAGATAAAAAAAAGAGGCTTTATCTCTTCACATAGAGCTTCTCTTTGCTGTTAAGCAGAAGGAAATTGTTTTCTCAGCACAGTCGACTGCATAAATAATTCTTCAGGGACTACCTGATGCCAGAAATATTTTATCCCAAAAGTAAGTGGTAAGGAATTTTCTAGCAGTATGATTTCCCCTTTTAGCAAAATTGCGGGTTTCTTTCTTCCAGCCCAAGTGACGTAATGCCTATTTGTAATAGCCCAATCAGAATACGAAATATAGGCGAAAAGCAAGAATTCGTTCGTAAAGTGAGTTTGGTTGTAAATAGCGTAGTTTCTGTGCAAAAAAACTGATAACCCATAGCTTCGAATAGTTGAAAAATATTTTGCAAGCATGTTCAGAAGGCTTCAGTTCACATTTCCGGAATGAGCAATGTCTATACCTTGAGCAGATCAAAAGTTATCGGCATTGCAAGTTATCCATTTTTCCATGTAATGTCGATAACTTTTCATTTACCCAAGGTATAAAAATTGCTCTTTCCGGAAATTTGAATTGAATGAAGCCATCAGAACATGCTTGCAAAATATTTTTTCAATTGTTCAAAACTGTGTTATCTGTTTCTTGGCATATGAAGCAATTGAAGAATTGATAGAAGGACTAGAATTAAAAGGGCCTAGCTCTAAGCACATCAATAGATGTGGTGCAGCTAAGTGCGAGAAGTTGCAATGAAAACGCTTGTGGATAGAAGAAGAAAGTTGTTGCCACCAGGAAAAGTTTCGATTTGATAAAATTGAAAATATCAGATACCCCATTGCCAAAAGGGATGGAAATTACTTTCATCACTCATCTTAATGGTAAAAATGAAAAAGTATCTCAAACCAGCTTATATCAAACTTGAAGACATGGTGCATGAAGCTAGAAATATTTGATGAGAAAAAGTCCTATAAAACGGCGAAAATGGTCTTTTGCTGAATAGAGTGCATCTGTCTTCATTATTGATCTTAATTCTAAGAAGGAGAAGCTGATCCATTAACCTGGTTTCATTTAACTTTGCAGATTTAGGACAAAGCAGGAAAGGGCTACGATGACTTTTTCTTTACAACGCTTGTATTAAAACTGAAAAAAGTTTACCTTCATACAACAGAATTATGATTCCTGTGCGCCAATCTATGATGAATTGCACCACAATTTTAGAATAGATGGAAGCCGCTTCAGAATTGATTGTAAAATTTTTGGAGGGGAACAATGGTGTCTTGCACTGAATTCTTCATACCTGTTTTGCTATTTCACATATAGATAAGATTGGTTCAATTTGCAAAACTCAGTAACATTTCTTCTATTATGAAAATTTGTTACTTTTGGAGTGTTTGGATACCAAACAGAAGGAAAGAAATTGCAGAGCTTCAGCTTCATGAGATTTAACGACGCAATTCTATTTCAGAGACAACATTTAAGAATTCCAAGATCACAAAGTGTCACCATGGCTACTCTAGCACAGGCCCTGGCTAACATGCTTTTTGCAGGACATTGTATGGAGTAGGCTTGGCTTTGAAATTTTGTTGAAATACTGATTTGATTGGCATGGTAATGCATTATGCTTCTTAAATTTGCTCCCATGAATTTAAGGCTTACCTTCTGATATTGCAAGGACTGATTTCAAAATTTTTCTTTGCTGATAGGCCATCGGTGAATGTGGGAGACGGCGGCGATGCATAAGTCGTTGGTGGTCAGATCCATGGAATAAATGGGATTTAGCGTCAATGGTGCTTTATTTTGTTTCGTTCAGTGTCCCTATTAAAGGATCTCGTTACCTGTTTGCCCTTTTCTCTTTTGTTTGGTGCTTCAAATTTTACCAGTTTCTTAGAAAATTCAAGTCTGTTGGAACTTATATTATCATTGTACAAAAGATGGTGAGTGTAACGTAAATCATCTCGTTCTCTATTATGCCTGGTATATTTCTTATAAATGGAAACTCTTTAGCTATTCGTATCTGGTATCCATTTCTACGCATTTCATTTGTTTGTATGCTTATCCATATAAAAATCACCCGCTTCATGCATTTTCCTCTATTTTCAGGTTCCTCATTTTTGGAACTTCGGCCTGGTAGGATTAGTTCCATTGGTTGGCTATGGTATTTTTGTGACATCGCTCATGACCAATCAGTATAATGTTGACAGTTGGGACACTCTTCTTGATTTGGTGCTTAGACCTTATTTGCTGTTGTTTGCTGATACTAGGATCAACAAATTGAAATGTATGTATTAGAGATTAGTTGTCGCAAATGTTTTGTGGAGAGACTTGACTTGCATGATTTTTCAATAGGTTGTATTTCCTATAGTAGTAGCGCATATAGTTTTGAATAGTTTTGCACGAATGAATTCTTCAAAATGATATAGTCAACCTAGCATAATCCGGATGGTATTTCGGAGAGAATTATTAGGTACAATTCACTTCCCATTGAAGTGCAGCACAATCATTCTCATTATTTGGATTGATTGGGTCGCATAAAGAGACTGGATCATGTATTTTAGTCCAATTCGCGCACGTTCAAGCTATTTATTCACCGTAATCTGAATCAGTAATCCTACAAATGTTGCAATAGACAGATTTGTTCTTCACTGTGTCACACTATCCATGCAGCTTCAATTTTATTCAAGTTCTGACTTAGCTTCCTGCTGCAGGTAGTGTTTTCAACGCAAAGAGACATGTCTCTGTTAAGCAAATGTTAAAGCAATACACATACGTAGTCATCATGATGTCAAAGCAAAAGAATCACTGACAAACTTAGTATCGCAATCTGGATTTCTGTGATCCGGATTAAGTTTCAGATTCATGTGATTTAAATTATGTGGGAATACATAAGTGATTATTTTATGTCAATTCTTATCTTCAATTTCTGCCAAAAGTTCTTGGAACAATCCGTATATTGCTAGGAAATTTCTACCCCCGCCCAATTTTTGTTGCAGAAATAAAAATGTAATTTCCCTTCCACCTCATACAACGTTGAATTGTTAGCCAAAACTCTTTGGAGCAGGTGAAGAATACAGGAAGAAAAATAGCCGTGAATTACTGGTGTAACGAATGTCATGCCAGTCAAAGCTATTTCATACCTTTATATAAGAGTCATTTCCTTTCTCAAAGAATTCAAATTGCAATGGTATCATACACAGAAGTTGTCTCGTTTAAAATGCCGTTTTCTCAAATTTGAAACAATGGTATTACGTAAACTCATATGTTTAGGCAAGGTGGATTCAGCGCCACCCTGTTGGATTTTTAATGTAAATGAGAAAGTGTATCGAAGTAAACTTATGTTTAAGATTATAAATGAATCTGGGAATCAACTAAAGTTTCTTGTGTATAGATGGCAAAGCTCCAGAAAATATATAGAGCACTGTTGTCCTTGATTTAACGATAGTAATGAAAGATAGAAGTGCTGTCTTGAAAAAGCAAGTAAGTACTTGCACCAAGGTCTCTTAACACTACACAGAAGAGATAATATGTACAAATTGACCTCCAACATTTGATTCATTTAATAAGAAGAGAAGAAAGAGGAACTTAATTTAAAATGAGTTTATGACATTCCTGTTAGAACCTAAGGACAAGACCGGTAGTGAATTTGTGAGAAAAAGTACTAAGTGAAAAAGCGTAGAGACTGCTTAGTTCTCTTGGATATTATTTAATTCATTGAGTAGCCAATAGCAGAATAATGACATTAATGAAATTTCGTACTGAGCTTGGTCTACATAACACAACTAGCTAAAAGCTAAATTGCACAGAATCTTTATGAAAATAGTCGGAAAAAGTCATCCCGATAACTGAAAGGAGAAACACAAGCCTAAAAATAGTGCTAGGCTGATAACTATAACCAAACACTGGATTCATTCTCTTGCCTCGTGTTTATTGGCAGGGGATGCAGCACCCCGCCAATGATGAAAATGAGAAATTTTCACGCAATTCTTATAGAAGCCGGTCAACTCTAAGATTTTGGCATGCTAGATTCTTTTATCTATGAGCTCACTTGTTGTCTCAGGTCATTTGCCATAGATATAGCAATTTTTATGCATGATATGTCACTATTACCTAATCTTGAAAGTCTTTCTAAACTACGTAAGTCTTCTGCTTGTACTACAGGACTTTACTACAGCAAGAAAAAGCAGCAAAATTGTTTTCACATATTATGTAAAAGATTTTGCCGCTATTTCTTGCGGTATTAAAGTTCTTTCTTAACTGTGATAATCATTATATAGACGGAGGAAACTAGATAGAGTAAAGGCTACAATACCCATCATCTAAAAAGGGCCCCAAAACCAGTGTTAGAAAACGCCCATACGTAGCAGAAAAGATACACTTACCGTTTGTTCCACCTGGTTTACTTAGCTTTTTGGAAAAATATACCCTTTAAACGGCAGTTTTGCAGGAAAAGGGTAGGGAGCTTTTAGGTCATCTAGAGTATAAATCACAGGAAGTGGTCCAAGACTTTTGGCAGATCTTGTTGTCTTCACTCCAGCTTACTAGATGAGTATTGCCTTTGCATGTTTTCTACTAATTCTATTAGTAAACACAGTGGTAAATTGTGAGCTTTTGTGCTGGGTGGGGAGTTAGATTACACTTGGAGACCTTGATAATTTAGCCCGTGCAAGAATATGCCCAACTTGCCAGTTTTGGCATTACATGACATTCTCAGTGAATACTTGCTTAACATATCCTATAGAATGTAAATATCTTTCGACCTTGCATTCATACACTCCATGGCTCCAAGTAGCAGGGTTGTAGCACTAAGGGGTTCAGGGATATCCTACCCCCTTGCTAAATCTATGAAAGGTAGATGAATGAAATTTTTTAAAAATGTTTCTTCTTTACTCAAGATTGCAAACTTATTTTTATATTTTTCACAAGATAAATTAATGCTATAACCTGGTACAAATTTGGTGTTCTGTGGAATATTGAGGAATGGATTTAAGTTATTTCTTTGCACGATTCTACTGGGCGTAGTCTCAAAATTTCCGTTCTTGAGCACCTATTGTTGTAAATTTAGCGCTACACTCCTGCACAGCAACCTACGTCCATGATTGTACATGGCTAATCTAGTTATTTACAAAAAGCTTTCAGTGCTACCATACTTGCACGTCAAAAGTGGAAGTTTCCAACGAAATATTCTAGCAAATATGCATACTAATGTTGTGGAAGTACACAGGGTTGCAGCATAAAAGGGCTGAAAGTGTTTTGATGGAACATGTAGGGCAATTGTAGAGCCAAGTACCATAGCTGATGGGGCATATAGGTCCCACAGGAGAATGGCCGTAACAAATATTTCCATAAGAAATACAAGTGCATAACAGTTTACAATAGCAACTTTAATTTGTTGCCTGTCAGGCATATACCATTAAGTTGACAGGAACGTTTTGTTGCATGACATCACAATTAGTGCACTGTCTTGTGTTTCATATTGTGTTGGATTGCTATTCTGTGAGTAGCTGATCAGGTTCCCTTCATTCACTTGGAATTAGGTAGTTGAAGGAATGAAATGTGTTTTGCATTGAGATTTTAAAGCAAAGGGCATACAAAAGGTGTTTGATGGTTTTGTTGGGAATTGCGAAATGTTCTTGGCTTGGGATCGTTGCCATGACTCATCATATTTAAGGAATTATTAGCAAACACTTTCAAGCATGTTCGTTATTATGGTTCGCATTTTGTCACACATGGGCGGAATCATGGACGTAAATTGTGAATCAGGATAAATGACATTTCCCATCCAAAACTAGGTGTATTTACCCCCTCCTCTGAGAAGGAAGCAGTTAAGTACTTATATAATTATAGGGTGTCAAACAAAAGCTTACTTGCATTAAAATGAATATTTGTCTCTACTGATTTTACACTTGAATGGTTCATGCTTGGATGCAAATTATTTTGCTACATAATATGTTTGCTTCTGTTATGTTCTAGTTTCCAGGAAAGCAACTCTATACGGAACACCAAAAATTCCTGTTTTCTTTGAACTTATGACGATCCTTGCAATGTGTGCATTCATGATGTTTGGTGGCATTCTTCTCATGAATCTGCTAATCGCCGTTTTCGGGTACACCTATTCACATTCTTGCTTAAATTGCTAACAAATTTTTGTTGCATTACTATTTTTCATCCATTATTCACTGAACAAGCCTAGATTTAGAAACTTAGATGCTAGAGGATATTTTCTATTATCTGCGTTTTGAATATTTTCCTATTGTTTTAACACTGTTACCCTGAATACTGTTATGACAAAGGTAATTGCTGTTTTGTTTACTTATTAATCACTTTTTGTGAAATTTCCCTCCACAAGTTACTAAACAAAACGATATCGTCCCCATTACTAGTCTGTTAAATTTTCCTTGCATGTCGAATGCATCCATAGCAATTTGAATTTCCATAGAACAACATTGTTTAAGCTGGAGAATTTTACTAACAGAGCTGTAAAAAGGGGAGGGCAAAGGTGGAAAATCATTACAATGTCTCAACGTCAGGGGGCCACATAGCTCCGAATCCTTCAAGGCCTAGGGGAGCTTATAATGTTATACAGCAGTAATTTTCAGCAGATTATTCCCAGACCCTCAAATTTCTCTATTAGTTTTGCGTAAGGGGCCTCGCCTTTCTCTTCTGCCCCATACCAACTGAATCTCTCGGCGTCTCTGGTCACTGATGTTTGTTGATTGCAAGATCCTTGAAGAGGCCACCAGTTTCATGTTTCCAATTCTTATCCCTTTGTCACCTGATATAATTAGTTAATATGACTCCATTACTCCCTAATGGAGTTTTCTTATTTCAATCTTTTAATCTTTTTCGTCTAATTTCCATTTTTACCTTTTTCGCCTTACAATTCATTAGATATTAGCAATAGCTAACATTATGTAACTCTGTCTTGAAACTTATTTAATGCTTTGCTAATCCATTTTCAATCTTCTTCAAAGTTAAATTTTGCTTTTTAGTGGCGTTTATGAAGAGGTAAAGGAAAAGTCGGAGTGCCTTTGGGCAATTAATGAGTTTCAGCTTCTTACAGAATTCAAAAAAAAGTCTCAATTTCCAGTCCCACTTTCTCTCCCACAGAATGTTTGGCACATTATAAAAAGGCTCTGGAAAAGTGGTAAATATTCTCTCGAATTTGTTGTATCATCAAAGAAGGTAGAGAAAGTAAAAGGACTTAAAATATTCAACTATTTTGATAACCGTTGTCTGAAAGGATAGAAAGATACTCTATCTGCAGAAAGTTTCGCGGCTAGAAACTTTCGCTATTTCGCAAACTTTTTCGTTCATAGCGTAACTTGATACATTTACGAAAGCTAATGCTAACGAAAATTTTTGTAAAATCGTGCGGCGCAAAATATACTACCCAAAAGTCTAGATTCTGCAGTTTCCCGGGAACGTATCTTTGTTTTTGTAGGAAACCAGTAAGCAACTATTCTCCATATGTTAAAATTGACCGAAAAATAAGAAGCTGCCTAGAACTAAATCAAATTTCTGAAAAAACTTTATGCTATTGGCATCTTAGATCTCAAAAGAGTAATAGAGATTCCTTTTCTTGTTTCTGCACAGTGCCACATTGATTGGAAAGTTGAATATGGAAAATTATATCTTCAAAAATTGTGGTATTCGCGAAAGTTCATACTAGAAATGTGCTTGTGTCATCGTTCGCGAAAGAGTATCCCCGCGACATTCAATTTTCGCCTTGAGCTTTTGTGAACGTTTATGCCTGCGAAAGCTTCTACCCGCGAAGCATTCTATCAATAAACTGGTCAAGATGTGATATTCGAGTCTATGGTTTATTTTTACGTATGTTTAGAATATTTCATGCAAATCAAGCGGTTATTCTTGAAAATCGCACTATTTGAGTGTTTTCAAATTTTCTGTTACAGTAGATATTTGTTGCAATTTTTAAATTTTCCAAGAATACCGTAAGCATAAACTAGTTGTGTCAGAGGTGGATAATATATCAAGATAGTTTTGTGAGCTATTACATAACATGAAATTGATATTGTCACTACATTATGGATAGAAATGGACAAAAAGAGAAAGACAACGCGTCTGGGCGTTAAGCAAATTCTAGAAAATCAGAAAGGGCTTTTATTTGTGCTGGGCCGCTCATTATTGAAGCTAACTAATGCATAGTTTTTCAATTACGTATCATAGACACAATCAGGGCCATTTCCACGGGGGTGTTGGGGTGCAACACCTCCCCGAACCCCTACAGCAAATGTCATTTATGTACTACACGGCAAGTACGTACTGTGATCTGTTGAAAGCAAGGTATAAACTTCTTGGAAACTGCACGATTCGGATGCATAATCGGCGTGAATAGCACATGGCTGTTTATTATTGACGATGCTTATGATTGAGCAGAGCTAAGTAGGTCTCGACAACCGAGTACTCGTTTGCTAAGACAACTTCTGAAACAGAGAATCAAACATCTGAAAACATCTGAAGATGTCTTTGTAATTCCATTACAAAGACATCTTCAGCAATGCTCTAAATACTTAAATTACATACAATTAACTACAACATGAATAAGAAAAAAAGCGCTGTTCTTACAGGGAGTCATGCTTGGAGGTGGCATAAATTAATTTTGATTGTTCATAAGACACATTTTCAGATGGCTTTTAAATAAATATACCGATGGAAGGTCTCTTATGTTTATTGGTATATTATTCAAGGCTTTAATGCCAGCATATTGAAATCCCTTTTTAATAAAGATGATCTAAGTTGGAACATGTTCCAAGACCTTTCAAGGCATAGCTTGTTGAGAATCTTATAAACCAAAGTAGATCGATCAAGGAGAATATGTAGCCAATTTTTAGGTCAAAGGTTTTTATATCTTGCACTTTCGATGGTTGATAGGTCTCTATTTTGCAAACTTTGTGGAGTTTGTAGTTCAGCTGACGATGAGCTTCCCCATACTGAGTTTCCGCAGCGTAGGTGGCTCTCAAAGAGAATATCATGGACATCGTATAGCTTGGGATGAAGAAGAATATCCTTAAGTTTTTCTAAAGATTACAATTAAAATTGATCATTCCATGTTAGCCCTTCGTCTACGATGACACCTAAGGATTTAAATTCCCTGCATATTTTATTTCACTATCATTAAGTTTGAGTGAAGGGAGGTCCTTGATTTCGTATTCCACGTTGGTGGCCAATAACCATGAATTCTGTTTTTGGGAGCTCGGACTTATCTTATTTACCCTCAGCCATTGATATTTAGCAGATCGTTCATTGTCATACATATGAGCTATATATCACTAGATGCAGTTGTTGTTTGTGTATTGTCAGTACACATGTTTGCTTTCGAAAATTCCAAGCAACTCTCAAAATTTTTAGGTTACATAATGAAGAGAAAGGGGGCCTAAACACGGCCCTTGAAGTATACCAAAAATGAACTTTTTTAGCCTTTCATTTTTGACCATTTACAGTGAAATATTGCCTTCTTCTTCCTTTTTAACCATTTACAGTAAAAATTGCCTTCTACTTTGCAGGTACGACTTAAGCCACTCAATTTCTTTTCTTTTAATACCGTATTTCATCACATCATTTCATTAACATTTTTTGGTTTACATTATCACATGCTTCTAGAAATATCGCTGCATTAAGCTTCTGGTTATCAGTATTTTGAAGCCAATATTCAGTACTATTTACTAGGGATATTATAGTGGAATGTAATATCCTGAGGGCATATTAGTTTTTTGTTAGAATGCAATTTACTTTAAGAAACTCGTGTAACTGGTCTTGCGTAATTCTTTCAAAAACTCTAGAGAAGATTGAAAGCACTGAAATTGGCCTATAGTTTTTACTTTCACATCTTTTTCCAGATTTAAATTTTGGAGCTAATCGGTTTATTTTTGAAGAATCGGGAAAGAAACAACTTTTTTATTGGTGAATTGTAAATGAGAGCAAGTAGGTATGAAATGAAATTGGCTGCATCTTTTACCAAGGTGTAGGTATCTTTTCATGTCCACATGCTTTGCCATTTTTGAGTTGGCTTAAACACATTAGGACTTGAAACCTAGTAGCTGTTTTCAAGACAAAGGTAGCTGAATCATTTGACTTGACGTACTTTAATGGATTGTCCCTTTGCTTAGATGCAGTATATTCAGCAAGCTTAGGGCCAACAGAATCAAATTGTATTCAAAGCCTCAGCTAGTTTACCATCCTCAGTCACTGCTTACTCTGTTAATAGTCTTCCTAAATTTCATTTACATTTAGGCTGGGACTAGCCTAAATGTGCATAAGTCTCTTTTCGAGTCTCTTTCCAATACTCTGTTGATGGTCTTCCACATTTTCTGAGGACCATTTCTGGTCTGTTCAACCAAAGCATGGTAGCAATCCTAAATTGCTTTTCGTACTTAATTTGTGCATTGATTACATAGTACATTAAAAGCTGGCCATAAGGAAGGGTTTTACTTGTAATAGCCTTCTACATCTTATTCCTTTTACTCATAATATCTCTTACTGAGGAAGTAAGCTAAGACGTAAATTCATTATTAATCTTACGTTGCGTATGCATTTTAGAAGTGATTCAAAGATATCCTGAAATGCTGTTACCATCTTGCTCGGCTCCTTTTTAGTGGTGTTGTAGCATTTATCCAATAAATCCCTTGTAAGTCTTCCTGAAACAAGGCTTTACCATACCTTTCTATGCTAAGAGTTTCATTTAACTTTTGCATTTTGAAGGAGTACGTCTAACTCTGCTTATTTTCCTAATATATAAGTCAAATAATGGTCAGCCATTCCTGATTCTATTTTATCTACCTTGAGAATGTATTTCAGTTTTTTGGTAGATGAGTGGTCGACAAGCGTTTTATCAACTCTCCTATATAACCTAATTAGCTGTTCAATCCGAGATTCAGGCCCCACTCACACTATACCGAATTCATCACATATTGGATTACTTCCTATATCAGATAGGCCTTCCATCCACACTATACCGGATGAATCCAGTATGCTCCGTATCGCTTTTGCGGAGTGAAATCACTCCGTTGTGAAAGTGGTATGTATCGAATTACATTAAATATCGGATTACTTTTGAAATAGTGTGAATGCATGAATCCAATACATCGACGCTCCGGAAGCTCTCTCTGAGCTGCAGTCAGCTTTGTTTTCGAGCGTCAATCAAATTTCATGCAGTGACAGTTGCCATGAAAAGTGCCTCTAAACAACAGGCTTAATCACAGAATATTGAATAGGCAGAAGGGAAGCTCTTGTCGGCACCTTTGTTGTGTTCTGGTCACGGATTTTGGGAATGCTCTTATTTAAACTTGTTTTCATTTCGAAGCATCTGACAGTTACAGAGCACATAATGTGCATTGGAAATCGCACTCATTTAGATACGTGGTTACAATCCTTACGCATCATCCGATAGACGTTACTTTTGTGCAAGCGATGGATATTTAAATTATAAACTAGCTATATTGGAGGTGTTTTGGTCTACAGTACATTCTTTTATTGAGTACACTGGACAAATTCAGACCAACAGTTTTGCTGCCATTTCAGCCAATATGCAGTTTTACAAATACAAAAGCTAACTGCTTTTCTTTTGCTTATCGCTATATATCAGCTGAAAAGCTCCAAGCAATACTACACTTGCATTGTGGTAGGTGACATTGTTTGGCCAGCTTCTTCAAAGGTCTACAATGTTGGTTGTGCTGAAAGTGATGAAGTCTATTCGCAAGATGATGCCTTAGAAATCATTTTCATAGCTTTCAAAAATAATATGAGAGTACACCATACATAATTGCTTTTATTATGTACCATATAGCGCTAAATGCATAGTATATACCATTACATAAGAGAAACCAACCCTTTATATGGAAAGTCTGAATTTTAAACTTGTGTTATGAACCAACAGAGATCTAGATACATACTTGATTCTTCTTGTTCCTAACTTTATGTTCTGAAATTGCCAATTCTGTACTCAGTAGTAGGATAATTCCATATCAATGTGGGACAGGCATAAAGCCCACCAGCTCACAATTCAATACAATTCAGATAAAATGTACCTATCTGCAAAGTGTGAAAAACCGGAAAGTTTCAGCTCCAAATTTCAATTGCTTCAAAGTTATGAGAACTTAAAAATTGGATAGAAAATCTACATCTGGATAGAAAACAATGATCTTCCAATGGAAAAATTAGTCATTTCTAGAAAATACTAAAGGCAGGGACTTTCCCATATCAGTCTAAAGGGTGTAAGTAACCCTAGAAGATCCGACTAGAATGAACCATTAGAAGTAGGGGATCAGAATTCCGAGTTGGAGCACATCTAAAAATACACATTTGTCAAACATGACTATCAATAATTTGTAGACAGCATTGTTAGTTTCAAATCTCTGTAAAATCCTGGCTTTGCTGTTGCAACTCCATGGGGGAATAGTAAAATGGACTGCATACCGATAGCAGACTGTTGATAAACTGTTAGCATTGGGCTCTCGCAAACGGTGTTGTAGTTTTAAGAAAACTGAAAGCAGCAAAAAGAAGACAACTAGAAGGAAAAGGAAGAGACTTGCTGGTTAAAACTGGTAAGACAGATGATTTGTGTAAAACATGCTTGGTGTCTGAATTTCGTCTGAATTGCTTCCTCCTTTCTTTATCACATATAAGGAAAAAAATCCAGATGGAATTCAGACAACAGGCATATTTTCCAACAGTCATGAAGTTGGAGGAGATGAAAATGTTGCTGCCATGTTCGCAAAATGCTAATGTGTCAGGTTGTAACCGTCTGCACAATGCGAGCAATTCCAGTCCGGCTAGTCGTCATGTTTACGTGAAGAATTGTCCTCTCGCTTGATACGGGCCTCACCTGAGAGTTGATAGATCTCGTTAAGCCGGGCTAGCTCACTGTCCATATAAAGCCAAATGCAATTATCAAAGGAATCCACTATTCTGCTCGATTCCATTCATGTGAGTTAGCCCGACTAGCCGGACTGGCGTATCTTATGTACACAAGGAATTTTTCAAAGATAGCGCGTGAAAAAGTCATAGTAACGTCAGATCTAACTGTACACAAAGGTATTTAATCAAATCAGATACACCATTCGATCTGGTGCAAAATGGTTGTGGTACTTCTCTAATAAGCAGTTTCTAGAACCTGCTTGCCAGACCCATCATTTCAACCATACCCTGAAGATTCAAACACTTCACGAGGACTCTTTTACTTAATTTTTGTTCTTCTGTCTTGCGCAATTTTATACTGAAGCAGTGCCCAATATCATACACCTTTTTCTTTCTCTTATGCGAATGTTTGCGACCAAAGGCCTTATTGCAATAGCTCCTCAGGCAGTCTTTAAAATGATTCAGGAATTTCAGAGCATTTGCTTCACCTATTTACAACCATAATTAAGTTGCTCTTATAAGTAGGAGACATGAGTTGAACCCATCAGCATGTTTCTCTTATAAGAAGTAACGGTATCAGAATAAAAATCCGGCTTATAGGATGCTAGTTTAAGACCGGATTTCAACAAACCCTCAAATTATGCAAATACCTACCTTATAATATCCAACCTACTTACTGAAAAACTAAAGAATTTGTAAAAAAGCAGAAGACTGTGATCGTGCATATTTGTCTGACTTGTGAAATAACCATTTTATGCTAGTCCAATTTAGGCGAGCATGATGATTATTTTCCAGCCTGAAACATTTTTAATGGTTTCTAGAAAAAGAGCAAGGGACAATCAATGATGAAGAACTCGTTAAAAGTGAAAAGAGACAAAGACAACTCATGGACGATCATTTACTGAATGAAGAAAGAAATGTTGAATCGAATGAAAGGTAATGATACTAATATAATAATTATTGTTCTAATAATTCGTCCTGGGTAAGACAAAACTACATGGGGATGAGAAATTTCAAAGTGGGATACCAAGTTTACCCTTTGCTGCAGCTACCTCCCTGCTACCCTTGGGAAAGGTGCACTACCTGCTAGCTCCCCCTAGAACATAAAGCTCTGGGCTGGCTTCTGGTCGGGAATGGTTTGTCTCATGGGTGGGGGGCTCTTTGGCCTAGGTTGGCCACCTCCTAGAGATTGCCTCGAAAAATGCCATTGTTTGAGTAATGTTAACTTTACAATCCCTCTTATCAATGAAATGGCAATTCAAAGTTTTGAAAATCAGGGGGTAAATTGGACAGCACCCGTTCGTCAACCTGCAACTGCAAGAATGAAGTGGAGCAAACAAGTGACTAGGATAGTAATGAGTGCTTTGTAAAAGTAAACCACTTGATGATGCAGGAAAACCTATCAGGGGATACTAACAGAGGATTTCTGGGGAATGGGGAGAAAGTGGAGTGCTATGAATTAATAAAACATTGTGTATGTGACCAAGCAAGGGCAATTAGGAAGAGTGGCTGCCTTTCAGAAATTGAATGAGAAGCAATCAAAAACCAATTAGTGGATAAGTCCCAGAAGACCCAGAGTGTAAGCTGCAGAAAGTAAAGTGAAATAGTTGACATAGAGCTCCTGGAAACTATTATTGCGATAGTTGAAGAAAAACTAAATGATGTAGAGGATCGTCTTGATGACGATGGGGGTGATAGAGGTGAAAAAACTTTGGTGATAGTTGAAAGATTACATGAAATAATTGTTGAAGGAAAGTTAGGTGATGGCGGTATGTTTAAGAAAATAGGACAGAAAATTTTGAAGACTGTAACAAACTGCAAAGCAGCAGGGTTGAATCATCTGCAAAGGCATTTTCTGCGTCGGCTATACCAGACCAAGGACGTATCATATATAAAGTTTGTGGGGCTTCAGGCATTTTTGTTGTACGAAAATGAGCTCTATACTATGAAAAAAGATTTGATAGAAAGCAATTGTAGTAATAATAATCATTTTGATACACTGTTGTTTTCACCAAGTATCTAAGTTCCTGTCTGACTGATACCACTGTATATATGTTCAAGAGGTGGAAATTGAGGAGGTGTGGTGGGTTGAGATCCCCAGATGAGAAATTTTTGGCAAATATGAAATTTGTTCGGTAAGCGTAGATCTATTTTTGATTAAGAGTTCGAGCTTTCTTTGCTTGTGGGTGGGAAATAGTCCAGGGCAAACTCTTTCAATCCCGAAAGTAAAGAGCAACTCGTTCTAGTGGTATCTAGTTACCTATGAAGAAGTGTAATATAAAAGTTTACAAATTTTCCTAGAATAGATAGAAATATACGAGATACCACAGACTATATTAAGAGAATTCGAAATAAATTACATAGACTGCATAAATTACCAATGGTAATTCACTGATCCCTGATCTTAAGAGGCTTGTTTTCACTTCATGAGATGGTGAAGAAGTTAGTCAACTTAGCTGTAAAACTTTATCTTTATTTTAGGTTGAAAAGGAAAGTTGTGGAAGAAGTTGATAAGCGGTAAGCAGCTATTTTTTCCAAAGTTAGTGTGGTATTTTAAATTATTGGTGTTTTCTCGAAACTCTGTGTCTAGGAAATTGTCTGTACAGCAAGGCCTAATTTTAGAAAAATTCTCAAGGTTGACTAGTTAAGCAGTGAAGTCATGTTAAGAGTCATTTCTTCTGATGGAAGGTGAATGGGATTGCAACTTGGAAACTTGCATTGAGATGGCAAATTATAGGCTTTAGCTGCCATTGTTTGCCATCAGTTCAACTGTAGAATTATTGGAAGCCCTTTCTAGAAGTTGTGGGGCGAGCATTGGAAGCCGGTTTTAAACACCTGAAATGAAAAAAAACTACTTTCAAATTGCCTAGTACTGATAAACTATCACACGTGGCTTAATTGTTAACAGTTCTGAGGGCTTCTACTCTCTTCAATATTAGGAACTAATTACTCAATGCTTTGGAGGGAGAAAAAGAAAGCAGTCTAATTCCATCAGGAAAATTTTTCTCTTCTTGCATTGTCGTGCAATAGCAGATAGCAAGTAATTTATTATAGCTTGGTTTGGGCTTAGTGCATATGATATAATGAAAAAAGTATGGAAACTATGGGCCCAAGTCAAAAGTGTAGTCATAAATTCCTAGCCTTGTTTTGCAATTTCAATCTCATGCCCAGGCAGAAATCCTTCCACAATTTACATTGGTGGTATTGTAACTACGAAAGTAGCTTGAAAAAACAGATTTTATCTTACCCGCCATTGGAAATTGCAGACATACGGTTATAAATCTATTAAAGCATAATAGGTCTCCTCTTGGCATTGATGTTTTTAGACGGATAATATTTCACCTTTCTTCCAAAGATCCTGCTAGACGAAAAGTTTTGAAAGCTTGAAATATTGCAGTTATCTTGTACCCAATTTATGTTCCAATCTTCACACAAAAGCCTAATAAGACGTTAAAAAAACGTTATTGTTTTGTTGCTATCATTTGAATGTCTGATAATTCACAATCTTTAATTATACACCCTGTATATAATTTTCTTTAGATTACGCATGAATAGTGAAAGAACTTGTTATGTTTGGGAAGTAGAATCGTTTCTTTTTGTATAAATGCATTTTGGTCATGTGAGCTATCAGTTTCGCTGGAAAGCAGCCCAAAAGCTTTTTGCACTACTTCGTATGCATTCTTGAAGCTGCATTTTAACAAGCGACGGAAAGTAGTTTCCTGCTCTGTCTCAGTAGGTGTTCTAAATTCAATATTCAATAGTTGAACTTGCAGCTAGTTTTCATTTTTCTCCATAGTTTTCTCTCTATAATACGCTATGTAAGTGTTGTTCAAAGATTTATGGTTTGCTTCTGAATCTATGTAGTCTTTCTAGCCGATATAGTTTAGATAAATGATTCTATTCTTTTTAGGATGAAGGAAATTGCAGAGAAGCAGGACAAAAGGCAGGTGTTTTCTATTGATATCGAAAAGCATTTTTTGATGCTGAAACTGCATCTTAGGTATCGGTTAAACGTGGTGCTTCTCATGTGCTGAACCTAATGCAATTAAGTTCGACGATAGCTTGATTGTAGCATAGTCTCAAATAATACGTCGATTTAATGCTGATTTTCTTGAAGTAAAAACATAGCTGTAACCAAGCAACAGCAGAAATGCTGAGATTTCAATCTATGAACTTAATTTTAAGGTGTCACAATCATGGCGAATTGCTTGCACAGTGATCATGGCAAAAATTGTTGACCATTCATAGATTATAGTAAATAGACTACAGAAACTACATGAAACACTCTTGTTGTTAATGCGAAACTGCAATTATATAGATAACAGAAAATAGAAGGAATCCAATAACTATTTGTGATACGATTATGTTTAAAGGTCAATCATTTATAGTTCTGGCTACTAGGGTAAGTGCTGGGGAGTGCAGGGATATTTTTCAACGGAAAATTGGTTGCATGACACTCTCTGGAAAGTTTTTGGGCACTTTTGAACACTTGAATTTTTAAACTCTAAACCATCCCAGCACCAAGAGTTACTAATGATTGGCCCATGATTTTGTTTGTGGGGCGTTCCCTTCAAAGCATGTGACTTGAGAAGTTAAAACCTTTTTTGAGATCAAAGAAGTGCCGTCTTGCAAATGGTTTAAATCAACTTTCATTGTCATGATTGACACTCAGAACTGAAACGTCGAAACGTCTATTGTTTTGACACAATAGAAGTTGGCGCCAGAATTACCCAGAAGTACCATTGAGAACGAACCAAATTTATGTACTGAGTTCGGCACATGAGAAGCGCGACGTTTAACTTGCTATCGCGCTCTTGCCAAGAACAAGGCAAGAACAGTCGAGCCAAGGCCGTTCTGTCGCACTTAATTCATTTGTCAAACGTAGCTAAGTTAAACGTCGGTCTTCTCATGTACTTAATTCAGCAATTAGGTTCAGCACATGAGAAGCACTACATTTAGCAGAAGCCTTACTTTCTTTCGTATCTTTTCTATTTTCTTCTTGAATTTTGATTTATCATATTTAACTCTGTCATATTGTGCATTTTTATCATCCTCAGCACTTCAAATGACATGTGTCCATTGCATAGCAAATGTTGTTCTTGTTTATAACATTCAATTAAATCACTTGACCAGATTATCAAATTCAGTCACTGTAACTTCTTCTTCGTGAACAACTACTGCATACTACTTCTCGTAGCTACTTGCTTCCGTGCTACAACATATTAATTTTGCAATCAAATGGTGTCTACTTTCAAGTTTTCCATGTATTCAAAAACTTTAAATACTAGAGCTGATTGGCTTGGTGATGTGAGACTTTGATAAATGGAGATTCAACTGCAATTGTATTTATGATGGAATCTCTAATGATGTTTCAGGTTCGATTTCCTTCAAGAACAGAACAATTGCATGAAGCAGAAGCTGGAGAAATTCATTAAATCGTTGCAGCTCAAAGAATGAACTACTTATTGTTACTCTGAACTTGCTGTCTTTCTTTGCCACTGACTTTAGTATTGCTTTCATAGTTTGCTTAGGTAGTAAAGAAGTCCACAGAACAACGAGAGACATTTAATCAAAAGTAGTTAGTAGTCATTTTTATGAAGACTGTGCTCCTGTATTGTAGTTTAAAATCTGATAAAGCATGCAAGTTTATTACTTTCTATACTTATACCCGAAGTATGCAACTAAATTTTAGCATTCATTTTAGGCTATTATCACATAGCATCGCACAGAGTTTTTCCTATAACCGCCATACAACTCAAGATTGTCACTGTATATTGTTGACTTGATTAGTAGTGTTTTTAGATTGGCTTGCTCAATACTTTGAAAATAAGTGAGCAAACACGAGGATCAATAAAAGCTACTGACAGGGTTGCATTAGGAAGGTGCTTCAAGTACTCTCAGGTGCCAAATAAACGTCCCAAACGCTTACTAATATTTCGATTGTTTTCCAGCCCCTCCGGACCTCACTAGGATCCCCTGTTTATTCCATAATTTCATTTCCTTTCTTTGTTGGTACTATTTATGACCAATTTCCAAGGAAAATAGCATGCTTTTGTATATATTTTCGTTTTAAGCTTTATGAAAATCTGCTTTTGTTCTTTCCTTCCTTGGATAATCATTTACGCCCGTTACTCAAATTCGGACCATTCCGTTTATTTTGACCTCCCATGCATTCATTTTCGGATTTTTGTCCAACCCCCTTGTTTATTAGGGCCCCCCCGTTTATTTGAAACTTGAGAGTAGTTTTTTCAAAGCAACTATAGGCCCCATTCACACTATTCCAGATTCATCTTGTACCATATTCTTGACTGAATCCGATATCAAACTTTTACATGTTCATACAATATCAGATTCAGTTTTAGGCGTTGTTCACATTAATCCGCTCCATTTCATTCATGTCACCAAAGCTTGATTTATACGACGAGACACCTCTCCTCTAAGACCCCGTTTGCACTTGAGCCAAATGGAACCGATCCTATATTGGTACGAATGGGCCTTGCATTTGCACTAGAATCGTTGGATCCGTTCTATTTGGAACCGCTATCCGTGCTCTCTTGGCTCCGCTGAAGGAACGGTTACGTTCCAAATGGTTCCAGTGCAAACGGGCAGAACCAACTGGAACTGAGTCAAAAGAGAACGGATATGAAAATGAGAGGCGATTCCTTTGTTTGCTTTATTATTTCACGCACCAAATGCCGCAGAAAACTGGATTTTTGTGGTTGAATACACATTCCTTCTCTATCGCAGTTGCTTCGGGAACGATTTGAAACCGTTTCGCGTTTATACAAGAGGCATGGAATTGTTCAGTTCCAAATGAAACTGTTCCATTTTCTGTAGTATAAAAACTCTGATGCGCTCATAGGTGGCACCTTTACGTTCTTCATATTACAAGTGGAGCCTGTTTGCACCAGGGCGTTTGTATCATGGAACAATGCTACCAAGGCCGGTGCGATGTGCAAGTTTTTGCGGACAGCCGTTGGTATTTAAATTGAGACGTGTTCATTACTCAGCACAGGAGAAATCACTAAAAAGGTTAAATATCCATGATTTGCTTCTGTGCAATGTAAATCAATGTTTTGTACAGATTGTTAAACAAAATCCTTACTTTTGTGAAGCGCTTTATCAGAAGTCAAAGGCACAAGTTATTCGCAATTCCTTTCCGACTTCCTATCTCAAAAACTTGACCTGATTGGGCAAAATGAGCTTGATTTTTGGATTTCGAAACACAAACTATTCTAGAATCAGCTATCACTTGCGTGACCTTTAAAACTTGTGCATTCCGTGTAAACTACACCCCGAAGGTGCACCAAGGAATAATTGTTTTCCGCCGAAAAATAAGTTGGTGCAACACCGACGGATACCATTACCAGCAGATATCTTGATTTAACTAGCTTCACAAATCAACTACTCAAGGTTTTCCATACGCTAAAATTTTTTATACTATTTTCCACGCCGACCGTCGAAGATGGAGGTTAGTGCATGCCAAAAATTTTCGGGCTAAACTGCGTGGAGTGCACCTTAGAGTGCCAATAAAATATTACCGAAAATTAGTCCAGCACTCCAGCCCAGTGGTTCATCGACTATGGTCAGCTATTTGATGGAGGACAACGAATGACTAAATGGGAAATGCGAGAGGAATATTCTGTAATGGAAAATATTTGGCTCACATTTTATTAGCTTGCATGATTTATGATAACTTTCACCTCAATTCGACAAATTATGTTGCAGAAGACCACCTTGCAAAGTAATTTGAAAAGTTTGTTAACCATTGCTCTAGCCATTCTATTGCTCACTCGTCAGATTTTATAGAAAAATTTACCTAGAGGACTCTATATTTGCTCTACGTGTACCATGACATATTAATGAACAACATTGTGAAAACTTTTGTCAGTCGTGCTTTGTCAACAATGCAGAATTTTTTCAGTACCAGGCTTTCAGTCACAAATATTTAAAACTCATATGAACATGTGCTGCTTTCTATCATTTAAAGTAATAGAAGTTAAGGACATTTTTCGTAGGCTGAAGTGATGACTTTTTTCCATTGAGGACAGAAAGATCAGGTGTCTGCAGAAAACTTGCTGAAGCAATATGTAAGTAGATGACTCGCCTAGAGCAGAATATCCTGAGAAGTAAAAATATGTAGTAAATAACTGTTGTGTAGCATTTATGGTGGCATTTACGCATTAAATTATTTTTTTATAAGAATAAAGTTTATAAGAATATTGATGCTCAGAATCGCTAAAATTTAGAAGTAATTTAAGAATAATGCGAGTATTCAGCTTATTCAAGACAGGAAATTTCTGCATCCTAGCTGATACTGCTTTCAGATGTACTTTGCGTTATCCATACAAAGCAGTAAAACAGCAAAAAACGTTGAAGTACATTCTTTAAATATTTACACAAAGTTACGCCTTTGGCATGTAAGAATAATTTCATATTAAAAATAAGGTACCAAATACAACAATGCCTCGAAAATTCGACAGCACAACGAAGGACTTGTTATCAAGGCCCATGGGTGAAGAGGATGCAAAAAGTAAAAAACCACCACAACTCCATAGGGGAATTATCCAGTTGCTATACTGCATACTACTTGTACAGTGGAAAGCGCAGCACTTGTAAAAATGACTTAGTCCACAAAACAATGTAATAGAACAACAGCAATAGGTTTTTTAAGTAAGAATAACTCTAGATTCAACATCAGACAATTTTTAGTATATTGAGGCTCGGAAAATTTTGTTATTCTAATAAAAATAATAGTATATCTTAAGCATCTATGAATGAACAACGGCTTTAAAACTGCATCCCTCAGCTTTGATGGCATATGCGTAGAGATTTGGGAGAAATACTGAAGCTCTTGATGAAAATACTCTTAACACTTTCTCACCCTAAACGAGACTTGGCTTGATCACAATAATGATGATGATAATAATATAAAAGTAATCACTTTATTTAACGTTGCGCTAAACATTGCTCCATTACAATAGCATATAATGAAGCTAATCTAAGCCACCTTCTAAAACTACTAAACATCAAAAAGTAAGAGCACAACAAATTTGATAAATTTGACCAGGGAATATGCGCCACAAACGTCGATATTTCCTATAGCAAAAATAAGATGCAAAGAAACCTCTTTCATGAAAAAGACGCCAGAATGAATCAGATGCCCCTCCAAACAGAAGTTCTAGCTCTGGACCCGCCCCTGTACTGCACTGTCTTCAAAAACGACCCTCTGTTGAGTTTTCCACTCATCAGCATTATTGCTCATAATGGTACAATTGAATACAAATAGAATTTGAATAAGATAATACGTTGTAAATTGAATACATCGAAACTTTTGGCTTGAGGCAATAAGGTACTCTGCTAGAGTTAATTCAGTTGGAACATATGCTGAGAGGGAGAGGAGTCAGCCTTAAAACTACCTGTCACAAGCTCTCTCACCTTGACTAAGGTTGGTAGATTGAGTTTTCAAGTATGTTGCTTTCATGTCGTATATACAAAGGTTTAATGTTTTAATGTACATAGAAATGATCAAATAATAGGCTAATGATCAATAAAATTTTCTGTTAGTGAGTGTGAATATCCCTTCCGCAATCGTCCATGGTGGGTACCCTTTCCAGCATTCGCTACATCTGGTGGATGGAGAAGGTTGATGCTGCTGCTATGCACCATAAAATTTTACTCTACCAACTAGAGATTTTGAAACTCTACTCAAAGTAAAAGCTGTATTTAGCTACAAGCACGCAAATACTAGGTTATCGTGTTGACCGCACATGAATTCATAATAAAGGACACACATTTATAGATGTGATCCATTCACGTTGTTGAGATTCCACTTGGAAAACATTACACAGAACAGGTAGTGCGGTTAAGAATAACAGATTACACATAGTAATCGAAGGAAATCTTGCAAGAATCATTTATCACCTTTGGAGGTGATGTGGACTAGGAACATTAATCCCATTTTAATCAAGATTTTAGTTCTCGAGATATGCTATATTTGATACTGGAGTGGTGTTGATAATTTTGATCTTTCTTTACAACTCGTTGTGATGTCCTCTTTAGTTTCAAGCCTTCGGTACTTTCTTCTAATGAATTTTTCGAATTGTCGTTTCAATGACAGGTAACGCGAACTATGTTAACGATGATGAAGACAATCATCGTAACTAAATATTGTTTCAAGTACATACAACAATGTAGATTTTCCTCTTTCGAGTTGCTGTTATATTCACCGGACCACACTCTGCTGAATCTGCATGTAGAAGTGTTATGGAATAGCTCGTTGCGTATGAAAATGACTATGTTGTTTTCGAATTTTCTGCTAAATGATGCCTAGCTAAATTGAACAGCAATTGAATCATAGAACCCCGTTGCAGTTGCATAAATGCTGGCATTTATAGACAAAATATGGAGTTTCAAACAACGATGCAGTTCAAAAAATTTGGCAGGCAACACGCCAAAATTTTAAGGCAACTAGCACATTTCCAAACAATTTAAGCTATGTTTGGCTTTAATAAAACGTGTCAATTGTACAAAATGACAAAAAACTAGAATTCACACTTTATGCAGTGCTGTATTGACTTCCAGACTAGAATTAAATGTCCTGGTTAGATTTACTTAAAAAGTAAGTAAGCGATTGGACGCTTATTCGTGGTTCAAGAATAAGTCTGTGCAGTGAAATATATCTCTGTGTTGCAATAGAAGTTAAAGAATCATGGACGTTGGAACCGGGTGGGGCACTGGAAGCACGTGTCATTACTATCATATTATATCATATTTGGCTGTATTTACCCCTTACTTGTTGTGGAGGTAGACAGAGAAGCTTATCGTATTTCGTTTTGCATGTACATTGATACCCGATGGGGGTGTGAATCTACATTTTACCGACAAGATGGGCGTGGACAGTAGAGTTGCTTGAAAGAATGGGGATATTGGGAGTAATGAGGAAGGAAGACCTCTTGGGAGGTTGAGGGAGCCCCCAAGAAAAGTTTTTTCAAAGGTACGCCCTTTTTACACTTGAATTGCATTGAAAAAGCATGGAAGAGTAGCAATCCTTGAAAACAAGGAGAAAAATTTTGACTTGCAGGCAGTAAATATCAGGGGTGGATGCATAGAGAAGTGCGATCAGGGTTTATACAAAAGCTCGTGTGTGTGGTCCTATGGGTGTGGCATCAAGTGTGGTGCTTTATAAACATGACCTAGTGAGTGCAGCTCAGCTGAGTATCTGACTTCATTACTTTGAAAGCACCAAAACAACAGTTGAAATTGCAATTAGTACTAGGCGAAAGTACAACTCAGCCTAATGCCTTCTTGGCTCTTTTTACCCCGGCCTTAATTTAACAGCGGCCCTTTTGTAACGGCCATTATAACGCCAAGCAAGAAATTTGGTCTACCTCCACTTTGGGTCACAGCTTACTCCATTCAAAGAAGTACGACAGTGAAAAGTGACAAAGCCTTGCACTATTACTAAATTATTCATAAATTTCAGAAATTCTGAGCCTCAATATTTTTATAAGTTTTATTCTTACAAAAAAGAGTGTATCGCATAATGTCGTGCCCCTTGCTTAGCCGGTTCAATTGCAGGGGAACACGAATAAATGACAATATTCGCCAAAATTAACCAGACTTCACTTTCAACTCGACATAATTACAGCCATTTTTACAACTCACATGGTCTGGGTATTACTTCATGTAATTTAGTTGTTGCTGTTGTACTGTCCTTTACGAATATGACATTTTACGGGTGGGATAACTTATAACCCCCGACAATAATCTGTCACTTCTGTTGATCGTTGATGCTTATTTTCAATCGATAAAATGTGTTTCTGATTCGAGCATATCTGCACACATCAGCATGAGCTCCTTTCTCCTCTCCATCCCAATAATGAAACATAAGCATTTCAAAAGACCCACTTTTCTGAGGGCCTGACAAGTGAATGGTTCCAAAAATAAAAGGTACAATAATAACGCTGCTGCTGTACCGAAAATCGTGAATTTTGGCCCTTGTTATGCAGGCCCCTTTTAACACTGGTCCTTTTAACGCTACTTAGGGAATTTAACGTCAATAAGGGCTGGGGTAAAAAGAGCCCATAAGGTAGCCAAGTGCAAGGAAGTAGGAAGCAGTCAAAAAGTTGAGTCGCATACAATGGGCACCTAACAGACAACTCTATAAGCTGCAAAAGGGCATCTTACCAACAGTTTTGTGAAAAATTAGGAGGGGCACGTGCCCACTGAGCCCTACAGTTCCTAAGCATATAGTCAAATGGTCTCAATGTGATTCAAATAATAGAAGCAAGTTACTTCATAAGTGTCATAGTAAAGCATTTAGTTTCTTGACAAGCAGGGAACTGCAGGTCTGAGAACTACAATGTCTGCCAAAAGTCTTGGATCACTTCCTGTGAATTAAGCTATAGACGAAGTACAAAATCCCTCCTCCGTAAAAAAATGTTGTTTGAAGGTGATACAAATAGCATTGGAGGTGGAAATGATGTCTTTCCATATTGCTGAGGGCTTGGGCTATCGATTCAACATTGTATGAAAGGGGAAGGGGTCTCACAATTATAATTCCTGCAGAGAAAATAGAACAGGGTGCCAAACACTGCTGGAGTATTCCAAGGACCTTTGGCAGATATTGTAGCACCATAGATGTCTCCAATCGATTCTGACATTTCTAGTACCGCAAAGTAATTGACCATTTTCAATTGAAGTACTCGACAACTACTTTCTGGATCCCCAACAGGGCACTGTCGCAATATTTCAACATCAACTCACCATCAAATTTTGTCCTCATGTTAACATAGTCGTGCCCTGGTCACTGAGCATTGTCATTGGCTAACAGAAATTGAGTTCTGGTCAGAGTGATGTTTGATTGGGTGAAACAGAATACTCAAGGTCTAACCAGGGATCGTGCCAATATTGTGTATGAAATAGAGAGATCTGATCGGATGCAGGGTAGATGAGCCTCTGTACATTACAGACTAACCAGGGCTCACAAGTAATGCAGCGTGTGATAGAAAAGTTAATAGTGACTTAGTAGACATATTTCCAATGTGCAGACTGATTGGCTAATACCTTCTGCGTCCGCAAAAGACCCCTTTTGTCTTCGAGGTGGTAATCCTGAGATAGAGTTAACTAAATACGGGTGACTGCCTTTGATAATTCCCGCTTTAATTCAACCAGCTATGTCGGATTAAAATCTGACTAGTGCTCAAGGCATGGTAGCCCTGGTAAAATAGCAATAAATGATATAATAAAAGCTTCTTTATATAAGGTTAGCTGCTATTGCTGGGTCTCGTGCTAGTTTAAGCCAACCGAAACTTAAATGCAAGATGCTATGATAAATTAAATCTATATTACCGAAGAGAGAATCCATTAAAGAATACAACTATGAAAACCCTAAATCACATATATAAAATCTGTGCAATCTACAACTGCAATCAAAATCATAACTTTGAATTTTTCTATTGAAGTATTGAAGTGTCTGGGATTCTTTTATATGCGATGGAATAGCATGCCTTATCCTAGATCCAAGATAACATGCACTTTCAATACCATACCCTGTTGTTTTTGGTCTCGGTGCAAAAGTATGTCTGCAGCTACGAGGGTGGTAAGGTACATCTTTCTGAATGAAAATTTGTTTCATGAAAAATGGATTGAGATTACTTTCAGTTTTAAAGATTTCAAGTAGAACACAACTTTAAATTTCTCTGGTGAATGAGACGTTTGTGAAAAAAGTCAATATCCTTAAACTAATAAACGGGGGTCCTACTAAAATCCGAGTGGTTGGAAAAAATTCGAAAATTGATAAGCGCGCGGGGGGACGTTTATTTGGCACCTGAGAGTACTGTAAGTTCTTTGTGAATGGCAGCTACTTGAAATGACCGATTGGATTTGTCGGACTTTTATAATGTTGAAAAGCCCGAGAATATTTCGTACCGGTTCGACAGGCCGACTCATTTCAAGAGCCGATTAGGACGCGAACGCAAAATAAAACGAATCCCATTTTGTGCAGCAATATAACAGTTTTTTGCAATAGACCGGTTTTAGAACAGTTAAATTATGCAATGACTTATCCAGTTGATTGGGACTTTAGTTTCTGAAATCATAGGCATTCAGTTTCAATGTATTACTTACTTTCAATATGATATTTGCCATTGACGGATCCAGACCGATCCAGACAGGTGTCTGGACAGTGACGGATCCAGAAATTTACTTGAAGAACTAAGTAAATGTCGAATAGAGATAGAACTACCTTCTACCATTGTAATCTTAAAATTGAGTGTAACTCGTACATGTCACGGTGCTAGTAACCGATTGAACGAGAACTAAAAGCCCCGAAAGCCCAGAAATTGAACGATAAGGAAGAAATAAGATTTCAACAATGTATGTTTAAGCATGGTTCGAACTAAAACAAAAAGTTTAAATAAAAGAACATATAGATTAATGAATAGGAGAAATATTTATCACCGAATTACTAAATAGAACGATATAGTTAGAGACAAAACAAAACAAACAACACAACTAAGATGGGAATATAGCAATGAATAACTAACGTTACTTACTTTGGTATACTCCAGCACTGCACATGGTTTACGTGTGTGCGTAGAAATGACAATTAAATGCCGATATTTTCAGATTGACACAATTTCTATCAATGTTTGAATTGTGAAGAATTCGCTTGCTTGTTGATAAAGCATAGTCTAGCCATCTGTCTATTCATCTGGAACAGGCAGATGCTACTGTAACGACATAGGTAGTACAGCCAGCGACACATGATGAAGGGTCACCCTGACCATTCATGTCTGTGTACGCAGTAGTACCCATGGTGCTGGTTGGGGTAGGTGTAATACCTGGTCTTTCAAGAGCATCTTGTCAGTTATGTTCCGGAGGGACTCATTTCCTGAAATTGCTGGAGAACATTGCGGTTATACCAGGGGCTGTTTTGTCTGGTAGGGACAGTTTTAGTCCAAGTGTGTCCCATGGGCACTATTTCATCTCTTTGGGTGCATGGTCATGTGGGTCGGGTATGACTTTCTCTTCATTTTCATGGCTTAGCACTGCATTAGGCAGCAGTGATGCAGTGCAAGTTCTTGGCAGATGATCCTATATAAAATAGGACAACGGCAGGTTTTTAGCTAGTCATGGGCGTTTTGGCTATTCCAGATATGGCTATCATACTGCGGTGAAGAGGGCAGCAGAAAACCACTTCACTAAGTTCTTCCAAGACTAATCTTGGAAAGTCGCAATTTGATGTCAGAAGATAACGGCGTGAAGGGGGCCTTCCTACTCAATGAGGATGGCTCCTCGCCCTGTAGGGTGTCCCATGAGGAACAGGTGGGCCTCCATCCTCAGCAAGCTACTGTTCGCAATGGAAATGCCATCAGGGTGGGAACATGGAATATGTGGACTCTATATCAGAGTCGAAAACTTGAGAATGTAAAACAAGAGATGATCCGACTTAACATCAACATACTTGGTATAACTGAAACGATGTGGCCAACCAATGGTAACTTATGATAGACGACTTCAAGATGATATATGCAGGTGGTGATAATCATGAAAAAGGTGTAGGACTACTGTTGGATAACAACATAGTGAAATGCATGCTTGGGTATTGGACTGTACATTCCTTCAATATCTCCATGAGATTTATATATTCTATAAAACACTGGGAAAAGCTAAGGCTCAGTGCAAATCAGATGAAATAAATATCATCATGGGAGATCTAAATGCAAGGGCGGGGCGTGGGCAAGATGGCAAGGCAGTAGGCGAGTTTGGTGCTGAAGAAAGAAATGAGCGTGGTGATAGATGGGTAGAATGGTGCGAGGCAGACAAGATGGTCATTATGAATACATGGTTTAAGGAGCATCCCAAAAAAATATATACATGGAAGATCCCTGGAGATCGCTTAAGGAACCAGATTGACTACTTATCCATTAATCACAGGTTCCAGAGAGCAGTGAAACAAAGACATTTTCAGGTGCTGACTGTGGGAGTGATCATGTTCCAGTAATATGTACTCACCAATGCAAACTGAAGAAGCTGAGGAAAGCAAGAACTATAAAGAAACTGGGTTTTGAGCAGTTGACGAAACCAGAGATTCAACTGGAGTGTTCCATCAAAAAAGAGAACAAGTTTGAGCAACTTATTGATGAAGGTGATGAGGTTGCCTGGGAGTCTATGGAAAACATCTTGGTTGAGACGGCAGAAGAGTGTGTACCAAAGAAAGAGAGAAGAAGTAAAAATAAACGGATGACACAAGAAATTCTGTCAATGATGAATGATAGGCAGAAGATCAAGAGCCGTGAATCCCAAGAATGCAGAGATGCAGATAAACTCCTCAAGAAGAAATGTAGAGAGGCCAAAGAAACCTGGATGGATAGCGAATGTAAAGAAATAGAGGGTCAGTTTGGTATGAACCACAAAGTATACCAGAGGATTAATGAAATCTCAGGTAGAAATTTGGGCTGTTCAAGCTCCGGTTGTATAAAAGCAAAGTATGGTACCATGCTTGTAGAGAAGAACGACATCAAAAATAAATGGATAGAGTATACTGGGGAGTTATTTCATGATACATGAGGAGCTTTACCTCGCTTTCCTGACTCAACAGAGGGACCAAAAGTCCTGAAGTCAGAGGTGCAAGCAGACATCAAAGTGATGAGAAGAAATAAAGCTGCTGGGCCTGACGGAATAGTTGTTGAAATGTTAGAGGCCTTGGAGGAATATGGATTTGAAAAGTTGACAGACATCATAAACAAAACATATGGTGATGGGGAAGTTCCAGAAAATCTAAACACATCAGTCTTTATTGCACTTCCGAAGAAGCCGGCAGTTGTGGAATGTGAACAACATCGCACAATTAGCCTCATGTGTCACATCACGAAAATCATCTTAGGAATCCTACTTCTTCGGGCAAGGAGCAGAATAACACCTGAAATTTGAGTTGAGCAGTTTGGCTTTGTACAAGATGCTGGTACTAGGAATGCCATCTTTGTATTGAGAATGATTACTGAGAGAGCAGTTGAGATGCAAAAGGATGTCTTCATGTGCTTCATTGATTACTCGAAGGCCTTTGATAAAGTGAGACATGACGAACTTTTTGAAGATCTAAGAAAGCTTGGACTACATGGAAAGGACCTCCATCTCTTGCAGAGTCTTCGTTGGAAGCGAACAGCATGTATGAGGATAGATGGAGAGTGTAGTGATTATACAAGTATCAAGAGAGGAGTAAGACAGGGATGCGTGATGTCACAATATCTCTTTAACTACAACATTGAATTGATCCTTAGAGAACTAGGAAGGAAAGAGGTCTTAGATTAGATGGCCACAACATCATAAATAGCAGGTACGCAGATGATAATGTCTTGCTAGCTGAGTCTGAAGAAGATCTACAGAGACTCCTGGATGTGGTGGTAGTTGAAAGTGAGAGGAATGGTCTGAGCTGAAATTGTAAGAAGACAGATTGTTTGGTGATTTCAAAGACAAAAAGTCCAAGATGCATCCTGAAGGTGAATTATCAAGTATTAAGCACTCATCCTCCTTCCACTACCTTGGAAGCATCATCACAGAGGATGCACGGTGTGTGAATGAGGTCAAATGAAGAATTGCTGTGGCTAATTCCACATTCTCCAAATTGGGTAACATCCTGATAAATCGTCCTCTAAGCATGAAGGTCTGGTTTTGGGTGCTGGATTGTTATGTATACCATGTCTTAATGTATGGCAGTGAAGTATGGTCAATAACATCTGACATAAAGAAGTGTTTACAAAGTTGTGAAATTGGGCTCCTTAGAAAGATGATGAAGATTCCATCGACTGACAAAGTATGTAATGACGATGTACTCAGCAGAGCTCTAGTGAAGAGAAAGCTGACGAATGATATGAGTCAGGCAACTGTTTCCTTGGTCACATCATACAAAAAGATAGTTTGGAAAACCTGGCTATGACAGGAAGGATAGAAGGGAAGAGGAGTAGAGGCATGGATGTCCAGTGTGAAGGAATGGCTGCAAGAAGGAGCAGTGAAACATCAAGAAGTAAAGCTGATAGAGAGAACAAGGAACAGAAAATTGTGGCATAACATGATCACCTACGTCCAGCAATATGGTACCTAGAGAGAGAGAGTTGATTAAGCGAAAGTTAGAATGCCTAGCAAAACTGACGTGACTAGCAGCATGTAACAGTATGAGGGGAGAAAGACATGCTGGCTAAAATGCGGAATGAGAAAATAGGGCATGGAACGAGTACAATGCGCCTAAAACTATGATGGCTAAATATAAGAAGTAAATATGTGCGTAAGAACAATAATAAATCTAACAGCTGATACGTTACAATCTTTTCGAAAAATCCGTTGAAACTATCGAATGTACTCGGATGAAACATTCGAATGAATCCTGATGTAACTGTCAAATGTATGTTGATGAAACTGTCGGATGTATGACAACAATACTGTCGAATGTATACCGATGACGCTGTCTGAAGCCACTGATATTGGGTGCACACGAAGTCCCATCGATGAAAATCATGCCACTGCGTCGTGGCTCCTGCGTAGGTATTGCAATGATCATCGTTTAGATGAAACTCGTTAGTTCGAGTACCGACCTAAACATGCGATCTTGTTACGAAGAATTTCAATGTTGCAATGGCTGATTCTCAGGTAGCTCAAGGCCCAAGTTCAAGCTATATTTCCAATATATGCTCTGAATATAATTGCTACGAGACTTATAAAGATGATGGCAGAGATTTTCAACATAGCTATGAAATTGCAACATTAGCCAAGTTAACCACCCGCTAAACATAAATGAAGAACTTTGGGCAAGCACTGTGTACCTAGGGCGATTTCAAATGAAAATCTAAGATTTTGCTACTTCACTTGGATTTTCACTAATTATTTTTTTCTAAATCTAGAGCTATAAATTGTAATATTCAGAGCTGCGCAGTATCTCTTTTTAAACGTTTTGTTCGAAGGTTTTCACATGCTGTCTAGGGAAGACCACGGTTCTACTACTTATAGCAGTGCTTCTCAATTGTTTTTGCAAAGCTCTGCATTTGGAAAGAGGAAATATTTCGCCCCCTCCCTATTCGCTATGCATTGTATATAAACTTTTTGACTAAGGTCTAGTTCATACGCCGAAATTCTGCAGCAGCGAATTAAATTCAGTAGCTCAAAAATGTCTAAGCGTGAATTAAATTCAGGCAAACTACAGCGTCTGAAACCACCTGATTTAAATTTTAAATTATATTAGATATCTAAGTATCAAATTTGTCTAAACTTCGGGTTGGTTTCACACGCCGAAATTGCGCCGCGGCGAATTAAAAAGAGTTTGGGATTTAATCAGATTACCACAGGTTTTTAACGATTATGGGTTTTGCGAATTTTTTTCAATTTTTTTTCAATTTAAATATATTTATAGTCAAATTTACCTTTCAGAAAATTACAATCTAAGTAGAGATAGAAAGAAAAGAAATCTAATCTAACGAAGAATCTAATAACATTGATATTAAGCCTAACAATTACAGCATATAAGACCTATAAATCTTATCTACCTATTGCTGTTTTTCCAGTGAGTTGTGTTTTAGTGTCAGCTCGTTAGATGCGTTTTAGGTCTTTTTTTGAAACGATCTAGTGTCGGTAGTTTACGAATTTCAGCAGGTGAGTTATTCCAAGATTTGAGAGTTGCAAAATGAAAGCCTTTCTTTGCAAGCTCCGTCCAAGATTCTGGGATCTGGAGATCTTCACATTGCTTCGTATTGTTAGTCGAGTGAAAAGATAGCGGTTGGTATTTATCCCATAGGCATTCGGGGCACAGCCTGTTCATTATTTCATAAGTTATGACATTCCGATCATAACTGAAAAGATTTTCTACGTTCAACCAAGAAGTCGATCAATTATCTTCTAATCTTGCGTTTGTTATCATTGACCACGCCCGATCTGGAAGTCTTTAAAGAGCAGCTAATTTTGTTTTGTTAGACTACCCCCAAATAACATCGGCATAGCGAAGATGACTCTCAATTAGTGCATAGTATACATTACACAGTTGGGATTGTGGAATGACATTTTTCAATCTTTTTAGAGCTGCAAGACCTCCACTCATTTTGCCTTTGGTATGCCTAAACTGTTCCTCCCAATTTAGACTTTCATCAATTATCAATCCAAACGATTAGCTTTATCCACTCTTTTTAGATTCACAGCTATTTAGTTTCAGCGCTTCTGGCAGGTCAAGATTTTTCGTTGTAAGTGGGTGTACTATGATCATGAATTCAGTTTTTGGGGTGGGGGCTATGTCTATTAACCCTCATCCACTCAGAGAGATGCGAGAGCTCAGGATGTGCGTCTTCAAATAGTTTCGTTACATCATCTGATACATTAGTTATATTGGTATTTTCAGCATAGATGCTAGCCCTCGAGAATTTAAGACACTTTTCTAAGTCATTCAGGTAAGGGAGGACTCATAAAGTATTGGACAGACCGAGGCGGAAGGGATTTCAAATTTTTCTATAAAATTTTATAGCCCAACACATACATAAAAAACATTTTCCTGGCCCCAATGTATCTCCAAATAATGTTTCGTTTCGCCGTAAAGTTTTCATTGAGAACTTTCACAAAGGAAGCTCGGTACATTGATACAGCATTAAGGCTGATTGCCATTCACCAATTTCAAGGGCACGCGACTTTTTGCTATCGACATTTCGCAAGCACATGATGAATATTAAGCTACACTTCAGGTACACCTACGCAAAATGAGGGCTTTGAAGTGCAGTCATTTGCTGCATAATAAGAATGTTTTTGAAGGGGAGCCGAACAAACTCCTTGCTTGCTCTTAAAGTTAAGATAACAGCTATTGTTGTCAGAGTGGCTAGTGGCTTTTTCTTCTGAAATATCCTATTTTCTCTTAAAGTAGATGGCAGAAACTAATTTCTCTGTTACTTTCCCACCTACCTATCTTCCTTGATCACTATGTATATGATACTATTCGTGTGCAAAGCAAACTTGAAACCACATTATTCCAAGCCAAACTAGACCACAGCTACGACGCCATTGTGCAATTTATCACTTTCTGAAATTTCTGTTCTCATGATTGGCTACTTCTGGCGATCTCTCAAAAAAGTCAAACGAACTTCAACCTTTTTGGAGATCGCGCGATCATGCTCACGTGCATTTTTGTTATAAGTACACATGCCTAGATCCACGATCAATCGTAAAATGTTGCGCGTGCCAGAAATTGGGGAAAAGAAATCAGCCTTTAGAGAATACTTTACTTTCTAAAGGACTCGAGGGCATTCAGCGCTACATTTTAGAGAAGATAATAGATCTACATTTAGGTATCAATTCAAAATATCATAAATTGCTTCTGCCTTTTGCATTTATTTTAAACATGTGGTAAAAGTCATCATAAGTTCATATATAAATCATTCAAAATTCCAATTTGTTTCTATTCTGAACAGAAATTCAAAAGACTATCATATCCACACATACATGTAGCTCAAGCAAAAAATAGTTTACTATAAGTTATACTGCAATAGTAAATAATGATAAATTAACTCTATATCTGCAGTAAGCCTAATCTTGAGTGTATCTTCCGCTGTGGTGTAAAAAGTCCTCCTGAAGCTCTTCATAACTTGAAATTTCTGGTTTCCATTCTTGTCATCCTATTCCTTCACTAGAAGTACTTTTGCTGTCCTCCTTCTCATTAATGTTGATCTTAACATCTTCAACATCTTTTCTCCTACTTCTATCTCAAAAATCTCAATTGTATCAATATTTTTGACAAATAGTGATCTTTTTCCTGCTGTTGAGAAGCAATGCGGTGGAAAAGTTCAGCTAATTTTTCTTATTCTTTTAGTGGCATGTAAGCATCCATGCTCTCTAAAAACTAGCGCGTTTTTTTGTAGTGTTAAATTTCCATTCCCATTGTGACATGTAGTTTTGTGAAGGTTCCTTAGAACTATTTATAATACTCTTCATTTATCTTAAGTACAAAGCAATACTCTGATCCAGACTTATAAAACAAGTGTTGAAGCCCTACCACAACGCCTACAAACTTTTGAAACTTGATCATTCGCTAGCAACGGCTCACCAAGAAGCTCCCAATATCATATCAGTGGTGTGAAAGAAAGTGTCTTCAACATCTAACAGAAACTTGCTCTTCTTTCGAGCATACTTTGATTTTTCCTGGCCCTTGAGACAAGCTTTCACAGTCTATCAATAAAATGTACATTACAGTCCATGGAAAAGTGATGGCTGCAATTTATCAAAAAGAGGCTGTGTAAAGATGGAAAAATATTTTGGCAGCTAGAGATAATTGCAGCTGTAACATGGTTGTAACTGTTGTATGGACATATGCTGGATTATTGATACGATAGGATGCTAAATGTTTTACTCCAGTTGTGGGAATCTTAGAGGAGAATACAGAGTGAGAAAGAAAATATGTTGTATAAATTAACTATTGATGATTCAAGAAAGAGCCTAAAATAAGAAATATTGCTAAATCCAACTTATCTTCAGAAGACAAGTGTGGTCCTTCTTTAGACTTATATGATGGGTAGAAGGGAAACTGCAAGTTAAAACTTTGTATGCAAATCAAAACTTTATCCAAAAATGAATAAATCGTAGGATTTCCTTTATGTACTAGGCCTAAATATTGTCTAGTTGCTATCAAAGGGAAACTCTAATGAATGTTGGTAGATGAGGAAAACTACAGCTCTGTAGCAAGGATTGCCATGAAGAACAAAGAGAGTCTGGAGATTTGGCCTTTCGAAGAATTTTTAAAACAATGTCATTTACTTTGCCACAGAATGCATTTTCCATTAACAATATGCTCAGTTTTTGATAAACTCAAAAACTAGGAATTTTCAATCTAAAACCTACAGTACAGGCAAGTACACTCTTTCATCAAGTACAAATGCAAAGTTTTGATAAGTAAAGTTTATTTTGTGCCGTGGCTCAAGATATGCAATCTCATAATGCAACATGTTTAGTCATGGCATCAGATACCAAAGATGCCATTTCCAATGAAATCAATAGCATTGAATTGGAATAGGTAAGACCAGCGAAAGAAGTAAATTAGTTAGAGAAAGCATTGCAATATCATGCTTGAAATCAAATGAATAATAATATTTTGAATTTCAGTGAAGAAACGCAAAGTTCCCTTTGATTAACTGAGAGAGCCAGGTTCAGTCAACTATTAGGCATACTTACTGAATACATTTTGAACACATAAAATGGTAAGATATAGAGAAAGAGGAGACTAGGAAATGACAGAATGAGTAAAAAGAAGAGAAAATGAGGCTTTAAAAAGCTGTTTCAGATTTGAGTACAATTGCCAATCATAGGTTACTATGTGGTATTGCTGGTTAAAGATGTTTTGGATCTTTGCTGTAACTGCTTTATAAACCACATGTCTTGTACACTCTACAACTAAAGATGTATTTGTTCGGCTTGAACATCCTATTGAACAGGTGCATTTGTGGATGATGGCTGAAGCAAAGTTTCAAAGACATAGAATTTTCACAACAATGTCACAAAAGACGCAAAATTTCAATCATTTTTAGAAATAGCTTACATAGAAAAAGTAACCCAATAGATAATAGATGTCTAGAAATATGAAGGATAGCACTATAGTACAGTGTATTCAGAGAGAAAGGATGAAAATAGTAGAAGATATCGAAGTTATAGAAAGTGATATGTGAGAGTGACTCTGATAGTAATTATTGTAAATTGATATTTACCAGAAAAGCTTTTGGACTATGCTAGAATAATAATTTCATGACCTAACTTTTCAGACAGAAAAAATTTGCTGGCCCAACATTCTTCTCTTAAAAGTTTTGGTGGCTCTATGCAATCCCTTCCTCCCGGTCCGCTCTATACTCAATGACTACTCCCTTAGAGAGAAGTGGCAAAGCTAGACAAAAGTGGGTGCACTCGCCCATGACTTAATTTTAAACATTAAAATGACATCCCAAAGCACATATTGAAACATAGCACTTTTTCGCTAACAGTAAAGATCCTTCCTCAAAAATATCTGCTTTAGTAGCATCAGAATTTTAAAACCAACACAAAACAGAAAGAAAGTGAATCAGATTTACCTACATGCATTGCTTTCAAAACAGATGGAGAGATGTTGCTACAATAAATGTTAACTCAGAAATAACCAAAAGCTTGGAGAATACACACACTTTTATAAGAATAAAATTTATAAAAATGTTCAGGTTCAGAATCGCTGAAATTTAGGAATAATGTAAGGATAATGCAAGGCTTGAGATTCACCAAGACTTAGAATTTTTGTGTATTTCAATTACAGTACTACCTGAAGATTAACTTTTTCACTATCAATGCAATATTTGTTATTCTGCTTCAATTTTATTTTGCTGTATGATAAAGTACGATATTAGCACAATCGGAGCATAATCCTTTTATTTTCAGACGCAGTTACACCTTTGATATTTAAAAACAATTTAAGAAGCTATTAAGAGCACGAAGAAGTGGCAACATTTTGTAAATACTTAAAAGCTGGGTGCATCAGGAAGAAAAGTAATACCGCAAGAGAACAGCCACCTCTTATATGAAAAATCAACAATGCTAAAATTAATCGTGAGTCGGTCATAGGAAACACCTAATTAAAAATCCAGAATGCGCTAAAACATATACAGATGATAATTTTCCGATCATTGGGCAAGCAGGATCGTCTTTTCATTTAAGTTTTTTGGACTCTGCATACATCAAGACTCAAAACCCAGTCTTGTGTAGACAAAAAAGTTCGTTTTCTCACTGGGACGCTTCAAGTAAACAGTGGTGAATAGGTCCTAATTGGTCACTCTTGGTGCCAATTAGACGCACCGTATCACATGTAACCGCATCTGGCTTTATATTTCGGTTATCCTTTCGTTCGTTATCCGACTCTTTATACTCTGACTAGTGTTGGATGGAAAAAAACTTTTCAGAATGTCTACAGATGTTGTTGTTTTTTCGTACTCTTGATGAGTTCTGTAGTACCGGTACCAACAGACTATTAACAATTTAAGAATAATTTTAAAAAATTAAGAATATTGATGCTCAACGAAAAATTAAGTATTCTTATAGGAAGAGTGTACTCTCTTATAAAAGAACACCTATTAATTTGCTTTAAACTCCAATTTGTTGTTGCCAGGCTAATTAATCCTCATCATCGCTGGAGAATAGTTAAAAGAAGAATCCCAACAGTTCTATGGTAGCCTGGAAACCAAGCAAATAGTTGAAGGGAATGTTCTGGAGGGGCTAAACCTGCCTGTACCATAATATTTAGGGGGAATCAAATCCTTTACTCCCGAGTGCTTAATAGTTTGGAGGTGGGAAGCTTTTAAAAATTCTAATGAGCGGGAGTTTTTAGTAGCTGGGAGTTTTATTGAACTACACCCTGACATAAGTGACACGGTTTTTGACACATCAACTTGCCAAAATTAATAAATGGGGGCTTTTATAAGATCCGTCGAGGTGGGAAAAACTAGCAAATTAATAAGCATCCCTGGCCTTTCATTTAACACACGAGAGTATTTGATTTTGAATAAATCAGGGAAGGGGTAGGAAAGGTTTCGCCTATCTCACTAACTCCTTTTTAAGGGATCAGATTTAATTCAAATAAATACTGTAATCGTAAAACTAAATCAATTTCCTTTTGTGTATCGCTCCTTTACCTATGACAATATCAACCAACTATTTCTAACTAATAACCCCTTTATGCGACACTTTTCAACCTAGGTTAACCCAAGATTCACCCTGACTCGAGTTCAACTCCATGTGATTTACACGACTTGAGCTATTTTCATCGTGCAAGTGGAACCTGGGGTCAACTTGGGATAAGATAGGAACATGCGCATGGGTATGATGCAAAGAAGTAGGCCAGCGTAGCGCATAATTTAAAGGAAAAGCAATCCTGAATCTATGACTCAACTATTTCTCGAAATCATCTCGAAAAATTACAAGATAGCACAATACGAGCACTCAATTGAAAAATTGAAAAAGATATGGCAAAGAACAAACCCGAGAATCCACTATATCAAATTGCATCTTGTAAATATGAAAGTAGAATCTCGCATAATTCTGTCATAACAAATTAGCGTCAAAATTGCATTGCTTTATCTTAGCCTTTGTTTCTCCTATTTGCTGCAATGCTTCCACTATTAAAATCTTGAATTCCTCAAAGCGACGCCAGAATTTTTCTAATTTCCATAAATACACTAAAATATGAATTTCCTTCAATCCTTCCTTGTTTGTGCCATTCTAATCGCAGTCGTTCCAATATTCATGAACTAGTTATCATAGCTAACTTCTTTACTAGTCACTTCAAAAGCAGATCCCCTAGCATCTACCTCAAACTTCCAGTTCGTAATCATTCCCATAATTAACGCTGCATATCTATCATACCTTATTTTTAACCAATTCTTTCCAATTTCATCACGAAACCATATGCAAGACCATCGTTAAGCACAATCAATAGTATACTTTATTCCATGGTGTATCCAGAAGAGAATCAAAAACGTATTTTATTGCACTTCTTTCCATTACAATTCATTGATAAATCATCAACAAATATGAACTATGACAACAGTCTCCTTGTGAAGTTTCGACATGGAAATAGCAAAATTCTACCTATCCTTTGTGTTACTATTACTTCTGATAAAGATTATAGAACAGCGCATGGAGTGCGAATCATAAATCACGGAGGATTTGAAGCAAACTGTAATATGTAACTTCCCCACTATCTCTATAAAACAAATCAATAGTACCATGATGTCGTTCTGTATATGTTGTTGACTGTGCTCTATTGTTTGTACACTGCTGTTACCTGTTGAATGTCAATTGTGTTGAATAGTACACTGTGTGTCCAGTGCTGTAACATTTGCTGGTTTAGTTTTGTAGGTTATGTCATAATTAACTGGACTCGGTAAACCGGGCTAGCATCAGACCGCTATCGTTTGAAAGTTTTACCCAGCATCTATGCAGGTCATTGGACACGTGACATTCTGGGAATTGCAAATGGCTGGTAAATGAATTAAAGTGACAGAGAGGAAGATGAAAGCAATTGCTTTTGCAGCTACAATAGCTGCGACTTCTTTTTTTTCTTTGTCTCAATCCTTGCAAATCTTGTTGACTTTATGGAGGAAGCAGCAATTGATGCAATGCCAATGTCTTAAAAATGATTCATAAGTTGAGGAAGAATCAAAGTTTACACACAAATAAATCATGTACATTAGCAAGAAAGAAGAGGAGCAGCAACAGCATTTGACAGAAAAGTCGAGATCTCAGCAAGATGTGCCTGCCAGGTTTACCGAGGTCATTTGATAAGGCCCTTAGTTGTGATTCAGATATGATTGAATAAACACGTGATCTCAAGAGTCCTTATATATACGACCTTCATTACACAACAACCCACTTAGGTTGACATGTAGACATTTAATAGCTTTTAGCGATATTTTTTTCAGCTTTTTCAAAGCTAAACCGTAGATAATTTTGGAAAGTAGAAAGTTCCTAGAACGTTCCTTGAATCCTGAAACTCCTTAAAGAAAGTTTTTGAAAAGCCAAAGAGTCCTTTATCTGAGGAAAGTTTCCTGATAGTGGAGCCACTGTTTCAACCCTAACTATTATCCAGGCCACACAGCAAAAGCGAGGCCGCAGATAACAAATGACTGTACAATAAAGCACTTTCTAACAAAGATAGTTATATTACCTTTTCTGAATGTTGTGATTTGTAATTTGGATACATTAGTTTGGAGACAACTGCTACTCGAATATTGACATCATGGTTAGGCAAAGACTGTTCTTACATTGTAGCAGATAGGATCCAAGTTATGAGAGTGCGTTGTAGATCCCATTTACACTATACTGTTTTCATACGAAAACGGTATGGAAATACTGTCGTATGAACGGCATAGTGTAAAAACTGTAATATTTTCTTATTCAATAGTCTTCATTTGATGCCGAATAGGAAAATGGTTCAGTGTAAATTGCACACCGCTTTCGTATGACAACGGTATAGTATGCGCTGGGCATTAGAGAGGGAACAGGAAGCGGGAGTAGAGTGAAAGGAGTGTCAAGCTACAACAGTGAGTTGGCGATGGTGTTGAAAACATATAGTGGAAAAGAGAAAATCAGGAAAATGTCCTTTATTCTTGATAATTTTTAGGGCCTAGTGGCAGATGGTCTCACCACATACCCGCAAAAAAAGAATTATAAGGTTCTCTAGACGTTTTAAAAACTCAGGAATGCATTGGTGTGTGATGAAAATCTCTATACCATTGTGATCAATTGATTCTATTTTCAAAAATTTACAGCTTAATACTTTCATGGACTTAAGGATCATTCAAAGAGTACGTAACTTTGCAATGTTGACTCCCATCCCCCTTATCTAGCCGCTTTTCACATGCGATTTGATACCACTTCATTTTTATGTAAACTTCTGTAATAAAGCTTCCAAAGGCCAGCCCTTACTTGTGTAAATAAAGCAACCTGATGTAGTAAAGAATGAATTGGAACAGTGCAAGACTCAGGCTCTATAAGGTTTTAAACTGTTTGTTTCTCTTTTTAGTATATTGGAGCGTTATGTAGCAAAAATAATTTGTACCACCACCCGTATACCTTTTGTAATAGGCTGTCACAAAAATTATGCATACATACTACGATTACCTATTTTGTGAAGGACCCTTTAAATATAAAGCAAATGAGCTCAATAGCCTGTATTTATTAATCACTAAGAATTTGCTCTAAGAAAGTGTCTATTGCAACATGATTTAATGATCATAATTGTTGTACTTCTTAGGAGAAGCGGCTGACCGTAGTGTATTGAAATGGATGCACAACTTGATGATGGGGTAAGTTCTAATATTCAGAGCTGATAAATTCCTTTATGAAAAGTTTATATCAAACTTCAAGAAGAAGTACCAATGCGAACTATATAACATGACCTGGTAGCCCTGCATTTTGCAGATTCCGCAATATGTCCTGCTGCTATCCGAAGATGTAAAAGCTAGAATTCTTCCCTTGAAGAACATTGATTATGATAGCCTTGAGCTTGTGTCACCTGCATGCAATCCTAATGTGGGAATGGTCTTATTAGATCTTAATTGAGATGACACAGATGATAGTTAGAATGACAGTGACTCATATTATATCATTGCTTGAAGTTCTTATATTGTGGAAATTGCGTGTAGCTTGTGTATTCTCTTTCAGTGCAACTTGAAATGATTTCAGTAGTCTTCATTCTTCTCTTTAGCATTTAAATGATTGCTTTTCATATATCTTCTTACCCGTCTCCCCGACAGCTTGCAACTGCCAGCGATATTCATTAACGATTTATTTCTCATGAAACTAAGCTCTGAGATATGTAATTTTGCGAATGATAATCCTGTATACTCAAGTGAAGATTTAAATGAAATAGTCACTATTTTTGACATCGATCATAGTACTTTGCATAAATGGTTTGCAAAGAATTGTAGGACCGCAAACTCCAAAAAGCTCTACCTGATGTTTCATGGATGAAACAGACACAACGGACTCCATCTTAATATTGAAAGAAAGCAAATCATCCACAATAGGTTGTGTTAAATTGCTTGCGGTTGAAACTGACAGCAAATTAAAATATGAAAAAAATTTGGAAACATTGATAATACCCATGAAGTTTAAATGAATTCCTTTTAATTTTAGGAGTTAAATCGTCTTTTTTTGGAATCGCATAAAGAAATGACACAAAGGTACAAGTAATTGCACTTCCTTTTCAGTATAGATTAGCACTATTTGTTCTGTAGAATATCTGGCAATGCAATTTAGACCTTGCTACATGATTATTGCTCTATTTATGACTGAGAACGCTTTCACAAAATTGACGTCTTTGAAAGGCTTGCTTTTCATTAACAGCAGTAAGTCATCAACTACAGATAGAGACACAGAAGCCAATCAAAACGTAAGTTGAATGCTTACATACTGATTGATGACCAATATTGCAGGGCAGTTTTGAGATATTTCCTTCTAAATGTAAATATGGAGACCTATATACAATCCCATCCAAGTCATTTGCAAACTTCTCAAACATGCTTGTTGTAAACTTTATACTCTTGTGGATCAGTGCAAGACTTGAAAATTGACTTAACTTCTTGTTGCATGTATAATAACATTGAAGCAGCCACATATTTGCAATAATTAAATAAATCTTGTTCTCCTTTGAACTCTTTACTCAAACTCATAACGTTAAACTCCTGGCTGCATACTCTTAATCTGAACTCGTAACTCCTAACTCTGAATTATGACCTCTAAAGCGAAAGCTAAGCTAAATATACGACGAGTTGTGGAGGAGTGTTACACATGACAAAGTTTCCATCACTTAATGAAAAGAGTTGTCCAGTGTTATATTCAACTGAAGTATTCATTTTAGATTGTCTTCTAGATGGCTCTATTGTGCTGCAGGGCTAATATGTACCATTATTTAAGAACAAATTGAGTTCCTCTCAATTTATAGAATATATCAAAATCTTTTATTATATTTCCTTTAGAGGCTTATTTTGCTGACTTGTTATAATCACGTATTTTCAGCTTGTAGCTATTGGAGAACAGAATTTGGTTTATGCTAAAGCTTGCTCTCTTGAAATATTTGCTTTCTTGCTTCCGGGACTAAACATAGTTAATTAGGAATAGACTACAAATACTTTTTAATTTGTATTCGCTTGATTGAATAAGAATTCAAACGGGTTATTTTCAAGGCATGTTTTAACATATGTACTGGTTGAGCATTTACCAGGACCTCCTTCATGCCCTACGACTGAGGAAAAATTTCCCCACCAGTAGCTGGGCCCATTTACGAATTTTGAATCTTATAACTATTGACAAGGGACGTAGAAGCGCGCATCATATAAAATGCAAGGACCAACTCTTTACGCACATAATTGAACATAACGCAAAATTTCTGGGCAAACATTAAATTTTCACAGACCAAGATTTTCCAAGATCAATATAAATGAAGATATTCGAGAGAAGAAATGATTTGAATTTGAATCTTAAGTTCTGCTGCAAATTAGCAAAATCGAGAAGTCAGAAGAAACACTTGTCACACATTGCTCAATTCATTTTTCTTTATAAAGCTGCTGAGCCTCTAAAAACCAATGCTTCAAGGCCTGAGGGGTTTCATAAAGTATAGCCAGCAGTAATCTTTGAATGTTAGTTTCTAGACTCTGAAACTTTTCTGCTCGTTTCGCTCGCAGAAGGCCTCTGCTCTCCCTTCTGAAATTTCTCGGAGGACCTGTTTCTATATAATCAAGCATACGCTGCGTTCATCGTTGCGGGTGGGCCGGCTTCGTTGATATTTTTATGCCTTAATTGCAATTACATTTTGTTTTCTGTCAAATGTACCAAAATAAGATTTCTCTAAAAACTATAGAATTGAACCAACACAAGAAAAAATAGCCAGCAAAACTTTTACTAATTGCGAGTGCCAAAACCCTACAGCCAGGCTCCAGGCCATTAACGATGTTTTATTGTCACATCTGAAAGAATTCGGGAAGGCTGGCTAATTGCCAGCATTTGGAAGTTTTGCGATATATTTGAAAATTCAGGAAGGAAGGTCTATCTAAATTCTCAAACCACGATCAAACACCTTCAAAAACCGTGTGGAATCGATTGCGTCCCTCACAAGTCGAGAGATGATGCCTACCGATATTAGGTGTACAAAAGGAGACGTTTATCTACGATTTACTAATCACGAAGCTATCCACAGCATGTACCACCCTCAAGATAAAGAACAACTGCGTTACAGATACTTGATTGAGTTACTATAACGCTGCATGGCACTTTCATAAGTAGCTTCAGCACTACACAGCTCAAATGTTGTCATATGCAAGGTCTGTTTCAATGAATAGTAAAGAAGTGCCCTTTTCCAGCCATTTGGGAACCATAAAGTTGAAAATTTGCCTCTGAGCCCAACCAATGTGGGCTCTTTAACTAGACCCTGGCTATCAGATACCTATCACACCGATTGGTTTTTATAACCATGTTTGCATAAATCCTCTTTATGTTCTACAAGTCTTGTGATACGCCCTTTAGCCACCGAACACTGCTGAAAATATAGGAGTAATGATCACCGACAACATAAGCAACACACTTTCTAACAATAGTGCTTTGGGAATAAGTATTTCCAAAGTGCTTTTTTAGGGAGTCTGCTCTTTCCGTTCAAAGTAAGTTCTATGCCTTTGGATAAAACTTGGCCCCTTGCCTTTTTTATTAGCAGGTGTCCCTGGTTGCTGCTATTACCTTCATGTATACCTTGCATTTGAATTGCACTGCATACTCATCTACCTTAATGTGCCTATGAAAACAATGGGCTCTCTTCAGATTTTGCCCCATCACTGAACATCTCTTAAAATATGGATTGGGTATTGTACTAACATGTTTCAAAAGAGGGAACACAAACATAAATGAAGTCACTTTTGCTGTTAACATATCTGCTGCATACTAACAACTAAGCTAGTGATAGCCAACCTGTGCCATCCAAAGCCACATGTAGCTCTTCACCAGGCTTCTTTGGGCTCTTAAATTCCTATTGAAGTGTGTGTTTCTTATATGTGCTTACTTCTTTTGAGTTCAATAAGGTATTTTCATGTGAGAGGAAGGGAATTATGCTCATGTGCACCAATATGTATGATATGGCTCTTTATGGCAACACACTACAAGTTTTGGCTCTTGGTCTCTCACTGGCTCGATATCCCTGAACTAAGTTGATTATTCAAAATGATGAGTTACAACCCACCCGGAGCATGTGTCAATCAATCGCCGTCTTACATACTGACAATTAGTAATTATAATTGTTATACTGTCACATAGAATGATAGAAGCACAAATTAAGGTAGACGCAGAGTAGGGAAGAGTATTAAAAATGCAGTCTAATTTGGATGATGTAGGAAGAGATGGAAGGGGAATTGACTCTAACGTTGAAATGCAAGAATTAACTTATTTCACTTATATATGTTAATACGTTTCACAATGATTCGTGTTATTAATATCATTTTTCCTAATTTCAATAAATGCTTGGCACTTAGCAGAAGGTAACTCGTGCTTTCTTACGTTGTAGTTGACGTTAAGTCAAATGGTGACAAAAGTGCTAGGACATAACCCACATTCAATATATTTTGTTGACGGAGCAGATGCATTATCAAGGGAATCTGGAATCCTGAAGTCAGCACTAACAAAAGTAGGAATCTTTTTGCTTGCTACACTTTCTAGCTCATTCATATATTTCTCAAATACTTTAGTGCACAACTGATGCTTACTGAAATTATAATTCAATACATTGTGTTGCATAACATGATGCTAATTAATAGCGAAAGTATCATCATTTGAGACCAAAAGCCAGCATTAGAACAAGTAGGGATGGTTTTGTATCTTGTTTCTCACATGGTGTCTGCCAAATCAGGGTGCCCAGAGAGATCAGGTAAAAGTCAGAGAAATACTTTTTGCCTAAAGACTATAAGGGAAAGTCAGAAAATTCAGCAAATATTAGAGACTATCAGTAAAATATCAGGAATATTGTTGGCTATTGTTTATTCAACAAATTGATTTTCCAATATGCTAAAAACTTAGCAAGAAAACAAACTCTGCATATTATGAAATTCTTGGTTTGTGAATTAAACAAACTTCTTTGCTCAAGTAGAAAAAGGCTTGCTCAAATGTCCTGGCATTGTGATAAGTGTAGTATGTTTGTATTTGCTCAGGATCAACATTGAAACTAGGAAAACATGTAGATGTCAGAGAAAAATCAGGGAATTATTAGGAAAAATGACTGTCCTAAAGCGCGTTTCCCATTCTACCTCCAAGTTTTAAAATGTAGCATTTTGCCCCCCTGTGAAAAGTTTATGGCGAGTACTAATTGCTTCTTTTCTCCTTCTCTGAAATTTTATCTCTCTGAGAGACTCAAACTTTATGTATCGGCGTACAAAGTAATCAAACTTCAATTTAAACAGGGATCACTTGTCTTTAACTGCACAGAGATCAATGGTGAGTATAGCCTCCCTCTTGCTTGAGAAGGGGCATTTACCAATTCTCCAACGCTCTAGAATGTGTGAACTCAAATTTTTTCGAGCCCAACACAAATCTTTCTCTGCTCCTAAGCAGTTTCTTATTCCACCTTCTCACAGGGATAATGCACTTTCTCTGTTCCTGGAGCCCTTCACTTCTACTCCTTTTGTCCATTTTCTTCATATCCTTGATAATTCACAATGTTCCTTTTGTTTCTTAGCCTGTATGCGTTCCGTGTCAAGCTTGATAACTGCGCTCACAGAAGCTTTCCATGCTCCTACAGTAATTATTCATGCTCACTACTCCCACCTAATTCTTTTTATGCTCGGAGTAGCGATGCTCAGACATGTGCCTAGGCAATTTCACTGGTCGTAGCTAATCAAAATTTCTTAGTAAAAATTTGGTCAACTCAACGTGAAAAAAGGTTAAGGATGTGCTACGACCTACCTGATACTAAGTGTTCTGCATCATGATCAATGCTGCAGCATCGTACACATTGGAGTGCAATGCCCACCTTTCATGCCCATGCAGCTGGTATTTTGGTTGCGAAACCCCCTCAAGTACCCCCTTAAAAATTGCGCTTTCAACAGGCCTGACTTCCCTGACATCGCAGATACCCTTTCACACTCATTTATGCATTCTTCAAATGTTTTGATACACAGAGAGCATTGAAGTGAAAGATCTTTATCAGTGGCAGCACTCTGAGGGGACATTTACCCCCCAGTTCTTTACACACCAGTTTTCTAACTCAACCAAATTCGAGTGGAAATTGTTAGGGTTTGGGTGAGGGAGCAATAGCAACATTTCATTATTTTCTTATTTCATACTTGACACTCCATAATGCGTTGCTCAAGGCTTTCTTGCATACTATTCTAATGAAGTAGGACGATGGTCACTCCGATACAGTAGAATGGGTGTGGTAACCGAGGGTTGTGTTAATTTAAGGTCATTGCCTGTTATATTTGCAGCAAATAACAACTAGAGATTCAAATTGTTTTGATGAAAAGTTCGCAACTGGTTCTCATACGTTTCATTCACCTTAGAACGTTAAAAGTACATTTAGGGTTCTCTGTTAAAGAGCACCGTAGCAATTTATAAGATTTCACCTTTTATGTTCATTTTTCAGCCAATAAAAGACGTCTTGATTTGTGAGAAATTGTGGCCTTGGAACCACCAACGTTAAATACTGTTTCATTCCATTCCTTCTTTCTGTTACGCTAAGTTTTTTACTTAGGGGTCACTCAACCGTTGCGTAACGCGTCTAGGGGGGAAGGAGGGTACCTGGACTTGCTACGCTATTATTTAATTCATATGGAGAGCTATGGTGTTGAGCGTTACGAGAGGGGAGGGTTGTCTCAAAAACAGTAGATTTGGCATTGAGTAAAGGGTGAATGACTTCTTAGTACCGGAGCAAACCATTTTGTTCGAATGCACAAACGTCCATGATGAAATGCCCAATCAGTCAAACTTCGATTCCAGATATTTTCTGTAGTCTCACACCTAGGATCCTACTAGGCCAGAAGCTACCGACAAAGTCTGGCATAAAAGTTTGATATCATGGTTTATGAGCTATTAGGTTAGGTATAATCTTCCAGATCCTATGACAAGGAATAATGAGCATTGTTTTTCTAGTGATTATTTGGTGGTTTTGGTATTTTCCTTTTCTTCATATTTTATCTCGTATGCTCATTCTCTCCATTGCTTATATTTTCAGCTCTCTTATTACTACGCTCATTCTTTTTGGCCAATTCAATATATTGCACAACTAACGATCTAGTTTCTACTTCAACTCCTGACCTTGGTGAAACTGAAAATATTTCAAGGAAGTGTTAAAATCTTTTGAAAACTTAGCAGGTAAGTTGCGCTTGAGCACAATCATAAACATTCTGTCGGGTAGGAATGTTCATAGTCTCTCAAAATTGAGAATCCTAATCCAATTCCCATACTGTAGCTCTTATGAGGCGGTAGATGAGCTTGCCTCATCGTCCGGGGAAGTACCACCACTTTATCTATTGGTGCCTTTAGTGACCTTGTCTCTTTCAGCACTAGGATAGAGATTCCGGGTCTTTTGGTTGGTAAGGTTACTGTGATTAGTCGCAGTGGGAAGCTGTTGGGCTTATTTGATCCCTTGCTAT
>OLMO02000009.1:16382525-16401226 GCA_900291935.2 Cassiopea xamachana | reverse complement strand
GGTAATTTTTTTCCTCCTATGTTAAGGCGTAGGCACCTTTGATCACTTAGACCAAGGAACATGATCTGGAATTTTTCAGGATTTGCCATCATTCCATTTTTTGCAAACCAGTCTAATAGAAGACCTAGGTCATTTTCCAATTTGATTACAATTTCTTGTATCGTATTACCACATGCAAATATGATATTATCGTCAGCAAAACTGCATATCTCGGATTTTAGGCTCATGAGGAATAAGTCAATTATAAAGATATTAAAAAATAATGGACCCAGGACAGAGCCCTGGGGATACCTATCTTTATTTTTGTCGTCTGCTCTTATATGAACCTATTTTTACCCTCTGGTATCGGCTTTGCAAGAAACTAAGTATGAGTTGAAGGCTGTCATTATTAAATCCATATGCCTCTAATTTCGCTATTAGGAGGTCATGCGGCAGGCAGTCATAGGCTTTTGATAGGTCCATTAGTATAGTTCCTACGATTCCTGATGAGTCTAAGCATCGTCTCCATAATTCTAGTACCCTAATCAGTGCATGTTGTGTACTATAGGACGCTCGGAAGCCAGACAGGATCATTGAGAGCTTATCTTGGAAGAATGGTGTTATTTGATTCTTTAGGGCTCTCTCGTAGATTTTCGAGACGGATGGTAGTATACTGATTAGCCTGAAATTGGATTTAGCAGTGGCATCTTTGCTTTTAAATTTAGGGGTGACATTTGCTTCTTTTAATTCACCTGGGAACCTACAGTTATATATTGCAGAGTTGATGCAGTTTGTTGCCTTTAATACGCTTGTTGGAATTTTCCCACTGTTCGATTTTTTCTTATCTAATGCCTCAATCTGTTGCATGATCTCATTTGGGTTTACGTGAGAGAATTGAAATTTGTTAGTACCTTGATTTATTGACTTTATTCGTTTGATACTTGGATGGTGTTCGTATTTCTTTACTGCTCTCACTACCATTTTGTCTAGAGTCAAATTTTCATATACTTCTTTTAGAGATGGATCAATACCCATCCCATCAGTTATATTAATAAAATACTCGTTAAAACTTTTTTTTAATAAAATAAAATACTTTTTTTTTTTTTTTTTCATCATAAAACAGTAAATCTGATAAGATCCCTGTATGAGGAACAACAGGCAGCAGTTCGGCTAGAAATTGGAACAACAGAATGGTTTCCTGTTACAAAAGGAGTGAGACAAGGATGTATACTATCACCTCACCTTTTCAGTCTCTACACAGAGGGCATAATGAGAGAAGTAGAACATGATCTTAGGAACAAGTTATATGCTGAACCAACAATACAGGGTCTACCAATAAGAGATTTAAGATATGCTGATGACACGGCACTGCTATCTACAACGCCCACAGGGCTTGAAAGCCGAATAAAGTCTGTAAAAGAACACAGCGAACAAAAAGGACTAAACCTCAATATCAAAAAGACGAAAATCATGGACACAGACAAATGTAAAGAAGAAGCCATCATTAAAATCAATGGAGAAGAAATAGAAAGAGTGTGGAGCTTTGAATATCTGGGAGCCAAGATAGAGGCAAATGGGAAAACCACTCCAGAAATTAGAAGAAGGCTGGCAATGGCTACATCTAAACTGAAAAAGATGACAAACATCTGGAAAGGGCAATGCATTGAGACTAAAATCAGAATTTTGAAAAGTACAGTATTCCCAACTGCAACATACGGATGTGAAACATGGTCCATCAACAAAACAGACGCGAAAAAGATCACAGCATTTGAGATGAAGTGCTATAGAAAATTATTAAGTATACAGTGGACAGAGAGAATAACGAATAAAGAAGTCCTGACAAAGATCGGAATAGGAAGACCAATACTTCTTCAAAATGTATAGAAACTGAAACTTGGATATTTTGGTCACATTAAACGCCACAAAACGCTTGAAAAACACATATTGGAAGCAAAGGTGGAAGGCAAACGAGGAAGAGGCAGACCAACGAGAAGATGGGAGCAGGACATCCAAGAATGGCTTGATATGACAATAACAGAGGCAGGCAGACTAGCAACAGACCGTTTGAAGTTTCGCAAGAAAATTCGGGAAGCTACGTCCTGGAAAGGATCAGCTGACTAGAGAGACTCGTTAAAACATTCTGCAACTTCCTTGTCATTTGATAGGATCTTACCATTTTCAATTAGCGTTATTTTTTCACTCATTGGGTTGGTGTTTGAGAAAAGGGGTTTCACCGTTTTCCAAAATTGTTTGTCATTTTCAATCGATTTAGCTTGAATGGATTTGTAGTATGTACGTTTTGTGTTGGTGTTTAAATTTACAACTAGGTTTCTCTGTGCTCGGTATCTTTTGATATCTTCATCGTTCTTAGTTTTGTTGGCAATATTTTTTAGCCTGCTTCTTTTCATTATAGCTTTTCGTAGCTCTTTGTTTACATGGGGCTTATGATTGGCCCTGAGAATCTTTGCTTTTTCCCGGGCATTTTCCTCAATAGTTTTCATAAATACATTTTCAAACTGTGTGTAATCTGTTGGCACAAACTTTAGAAGCTACTCCCCCAAAAATACTCCAAGAAAATTTCCATTTAGTATCCTCACCGCTGATAGAACTTTTCAGCAAGCTTGTAGTTGAAAGCACTTTTCCAGATGACCTGAAACTGGTAGATATTTGATCACTTTACAAGAAGATGATAATTTCAGAAGGCAAAGCTATGGCCCAAAAAGCTTACTTCCAGCCATTTCCAAGTCCAATGTTTTTGAACGTATTATTTATCATCATTTAATCGATTACATTAGTGCGCTCCTATCTCCACTTTTGGGTGGTTTTAGAAAAAGGTGTAGCACCGAGCATGTCTTATTAAACTTCCTATAGACTTGCAAAGCAAGTCTTGATAGCAAAGAAGTGGCTGAAGCATCTTCTGATAGCGAAATTAGCTACTTATGGTCTTGGAAGGATGCTCTTAAGCTCACTAGAGACAGTTTAACAAAGAGAAAGCAAAGAGACAAAAATAGTGCTTCATATATTACATATAGAGATTTCACAATATGGAGTGCCGCAAGGGTCAGTTCTAGGGCCACTTTTGTGCCTAAAGTTTGTACAACGTCCCAAAAGGTCGTGAGATTTGCTGAAAGAGCCTTTTCCAAGGGAGTTTTGACATCCCCCACTCATCCCCCTTGATAAGGCCTTAAGTTCCACATTCAAGAGATTACTGCAGAAACATGTTATTACATATATCGAATTGACTTCAGTTTTAGCTCAAAACTCGTAATTGATTTTAGCTCTTCTCGATGCTTGCACCTAATTTTGAATGTACTCACAGCTCGCAACTTACCAGATCAAGCCGCTTGCAGTTACGCGTAGGGAAATTCATGCTTAACTCCCAAACCGGCTTCCTTAGATTACAATTAATGTGCTTCTTTTCATGGGCTTCCTATACAAGCGACAAGCTAAGAGAATTCATTGACTTTTGATTTTCTGTCATTATTTCCTGTAAATTCCTCGCATGAATGCGAAAACTACCTAGAGAGAGGGACCTAAGACCGGTACCTGTTTTTTGAATATGTCTTTGCAAACCAATCTCCACTCCAATGGCAGCAATCAAGACAGCTATAAAATAAGCAAAGGCAATTGATATGTAATTCATACGCTTCAAATTTTGCGAAAAGAAAGTGATAAAGCAGACATTCATATGGTTTGGATATATCCATAGGAATTTTTCCCCATATACCTGATGCCAGAAACACCGCGTGACCTCTTTTTCTGGGAAGGAATGTAAACAAATTTAACGAAAGACACTAATAACGCTTTGAATTTACTGGCGGAGGTGTGATTTTACCGACAGAAGTGTTTTCTTAGAAAGAACTTCTCATTTTTATGGGTTGCATCGATGTTTGAAAGGGAATTGTCAACATTATTTTGGCAATGGCTTGACAAAGGATGCAGCGATGTGCCGAAGGAACTCATGTAATCTGAAGTTACTGGCGATATCACTGAAGGTTAGGGTGTAAAACCCTCCACACCCCCATTAGCTCAGAGGATCTTGAAGTTACGTCAAGCTGCCAGGCCTTGGGCTAACTTTTGATGCTACATTAGAAATGTATCAGATTTTCAAAATGCATTTATTTATTGAACATATATATCAGTTTAGTTTCACTTTCACTTGTTGAAGGATACAGCAGCTAAATATGTGATTTAGCGGTGCTGTCATGTGGGTTGCAATCTTTCGTTGATGCGGAATCCTGTTGTGTCTAGTACACACTCTTTTTCGAGCGACGTGCTCTCATTTCATGTTGCTAGTTGGAATGCACCATGTTATTAGTGTATTCTTCATGTAATTATTCTATGGACGCAACCACAAAGCATATTGGGGAGCTAAATTCTAGGAATGTGTGAGAAGGGGTACAGGGAAGCAGATGCCGGCCTGCCTTTCAATTGGGGGCAGATGGAGCAAAAACCCGTTTGGAAATACAATAGCCTCTCCTTCAAGCGTTGACATGATGCACCTGAGATCAAATAGCAATACTTCATTGGCAGAAAGAGATATTCGTATTACTATGAGACACATTTCTAGAAGGTAAAACGAAAATTTCTCAAAGAGGTCCCATAGAAGGCCTCAGTTTTTCGGTTTGCTTTACACGGCTATATTAGTCGGAGCTCTTTTGCTCTTGTTAGCCCCCTTTGTCTCACTATTTTTTAAAAACGACCCGTTTTGTTAGTGCCCTATCTATAGTAACAGGGCATAAAAAGGCATATAGAAGTGTTGGTGGAAAAAGTTTCCTCAAAGTTCTCCCCTACCTTCCACTTTTATTGTTGTAGCAATAGTGATGAAGCTCATTGGGCTTCTGGCTCACAGAATAAATTATACCGCTCAGTACCCTTCAGTTTCTGAGGCTGAAAAGCAACCGTTCAAGGCCATATATTCTTCATAATGGTATAAATGCGCCTCTTTATTTTTGGATGGGATCCCTGTTTTAGAACGTTCCTAGTTGAACTCTTGGATTCATATTGTATAGTCTACCGCTTTGCATTAAGTTCCTTTTATGTAATGGTATTTCTGCAGGTGGTGTTACTGGAATGCTGATGTGCGGTTGTTGGGATGGTGTGAATCCCTCACAAACTAACAACGCCGTTTGTAATCATTGGGCATGCCGTTAACTGGCTTGTCAGTAAAATCTAACGTTGTGACCATCCCTTGTCTGTGATTCTTGGAATTTTAGTAGCCTGTCATAAAATTCATTTGCTACGCCCCCTCCATTCAAAAGTCGTTTGGTATACCACTGGTTGGTATAATGGCTGGCGCAAAGTATAGCAAAGGTACTTCTTCACCACGAAACGCTCCACAATTACAATTCAGTTCTATCAAAACTTTCTAATGTATTTGTTGAGGGTAAACAGTAATTCAAGTCATTATGCCACGGCACTATGGTTAGTAAATCTCTAAAAGAGACTAGACGCTGCATTCTCTACCATGCTGCCACAAAGAGCCACACCATGCGTATGAGCACACTTGAATATCACTCCTAACCTTTTCTCTCACTCAAAAATACCTTGTGACGATTAAGCAGAAGAAACACACATAACAGTCTGAACTTCAGTATAAATATTCGAGCTACATGAAATCAAGTAATGAGCCGCATGTGGCTTGGGAGCTACGGTTTGACCACCCTGAGGTAGAAGAGCTTTTCTCTCGTTACTGCGAAATGCACCCCAAGTTTGACACATGTTCTATAGTTATAGCAGCTTTGTAGCATTCTAATAGTTTCATGCTATACAACAAGAAGCAATTTTCTTTCTTTGAAAATTTCTAGAATGTGAGTAAATTTGGAAAAGAGGTAAATGATCTATGCAAGAAGATTGGAATACAAGAAGCAAGAAAAGTGTGCAATTGCTTGAAAGAAAATGCGTGGAAGGTAGCATTTACTCTTACTAAATATCTAAATGTTAGAAATACTACTGCTGAATGTGTTGCACGTTTCTTTTTAAGAAAATTTTTTTGGTCCAGTACTGAAACTTTCTTAGCTCATTTCAGAATTCCAGTATTAAAACTTTCTTAGCAAAAATTCTTGAGTTCTTATGCTTTGCGCTGCCATATTTACGGAATGTAAAAAAGCCCCATGTAAGTTTGAAATGATGATAAGTCTAAATATGTATGTAAATAACAGAATTTAAACTGTTAGAGGGTAGCCAACATTACATACATAACATTTTTTATACAGATAAATCGAATTTTAAATAAATACACACTAAAAAACTTTCTTAAGCTTCAAATATCTACTACTAAACTTTCTTCACCTTTTGAGCGGTAGAAGTACTAATTTCTTATATATCATTTTCTTATTTACTCTCAAGTGCCAAATAAACCGTAGGTTGGAAAAAATTCTGAAAATTAATAAGCGGGGGGGTTTGGAACTTGAGAAAAGGCTTTAAATGAGTTTTTAAGGACGGAAAGAACTAACCAGGCTTTCATGAAGCATAAAATTAAAATATATACAGAAGCATACTATTTTGCTATGAAAATGGGCTTCAAATAGTGCTAAAAATGAGTGGAATTAAAGTAAGAAGGTTGTAACAAAGTAAATGCCTTTAAAAGTAATAAGAGGGGGCTCCTTATAAAGTCTAGGGGCTGGAAAGAAATCAAAAAATTAATATGAGGGGAGAATTTATTTGGCACCTGAGAGTAAAGAAAGCGTGTAGTACCGTTCCCATTACAAATCCATTTTTACAACATGTTAATTGTGTTCTCAACAGATATCTCCCGGCAGAATTGTGCGCTGTTTTAAAAAATATATGTCTTCAGTGTGTTTGAATCTTCGTTTCAAATGATGTCATACTGACGTGGTGGCACAGTGCTTCCCACAAATACTTCCTCATTCCGTTTTAATTTTCTTCTATCAGCCATTCCAGGATGGAAATATTCTCTAAAGTAAACCTTCGTATCTCAAGCTCATGATATTTCTCTTTCTTGCATTTTATTTACTATTTGATGATGCCATAATGCATTGCAAAAAGCAATTCTCGTAACCTATGGTTTCATTCCTGATAGTTAATATATTTGAGAATATGACAGATTTGCGTCAATGCTAAGCCTAAATGTTGAGAAATTCCTATGGATATTCCGCCTGTGAGGATGCAATCAAATGCATGTATCATATAGGTGCACCTACACTAGAGCTTTAATGTGTTCTTACATGGTACTATGTCGTGCTTAAAGTTGCGAATTCATGGCTCTCTATCCTATTTTCTTCATCACATTAATCAAAACATTCCCATGCTTCTGATAACATCTGACAGATGACATTACGGTGACCACTACTTCTGGAAAGTACTAGAAACTTCTGGAAACTCCTAGAACCTCTTTCAATGCAATTTACCTCCTGAAAAATACTCCTGGAAAATGTAAAAGTTCCTGGAAAGCTCCTGGAATGCAATGTTTTGGCGTACAATTGATATTCGACATCTCAGCTACCCATTTGAACATAATTTTTTCATATTCTGCAAAGGGGCATTTTCCAGTGCTTAAAAGAATATGCTCCTAATTTTGTTTTGGGGACAAGCCCTAGCCCTATTTTCCTCCTTTCTCCTTTTCTTTTGACTGATAACGAGGCCGAGCTACTTCTCAACATTGCAAATGCACATAATCGATGTTAAATGGCATTCACTGGGAACATTGTCCAAAAAAGTGCACATATAGTGCTGCCAGATTGACTGGAGCATTGGTCAAGTGCAAATCAAACGACAAAGAATCTTTCGGAGAGTATTTGTCTAGGCCTCGTTAATACGCTTCAAGTAGTTTGGCGCCAAAATAATCAAATTCGTATCCAGGAAAGAGTGTTTCCACTAATACGCTGCTTATTCGAATCTCCCGAATCCAGAAAAATACTCTGGCTACAGTCTAGATAGCGTATTCAAAAATCTCTGTATTTCATCGTATCATTGGAAACTAAGGCCGAATTCCACAAACTTTTCTCCGTATTCGCAAATATCTGGATCAGTGGAAACGGGGTTCAAGTGTCAATGTTTCATGTACCTCGATTTTATTTGTTTTTCGAGGATGTCCAATTATCATATATTCTCTTCTTTTGGGAGTAGCACTTAATTTACTTATCTGCATCCATTTTGTGACATTTGACAAGTCCATTTGGGCCTTTTGGATTAGATTTGCAACATTAGTAGATGCTACGGTGATAAGAGTATCATCAGCGTAGAGACCTGCTTTAGAGTCTACCAAGTAATTTTCAATGTCATTCAAGTTGATGAAAGAAGTTAACTTAAGTCCGCGTAATGAGACAAAACACTAGGAATTTCTCAATAATTTGGCCATAGAGAAACAGCTACAGATAGCAGATGAGTTGAAGAAGAATCTAACATCACATCAAACACTTTTTTCACCAAAGTAAAATCGCAGAATGAGGCTATAGTGAAGGCTATGATGAAGGCATGCGATATCTTTTGTACAGACAAAAGGCAAAAATGCTTGGAAATGTGATTATGAGTAGGAATATCATTGCTGATCTCGTTTAAGAGATGGCCACTGATTTGCGAGATGGCCGCTGATGGAAAGGAGCAGCAATTTTATTACATAATCCTAGATGTGAATGAAAGTACCGATGTTAAGGACACTGCACAACTGGCCATCTTCCTCAGTGTAGTGGAATCCAATATGTGCTTTACAGAGGAATAGTGGATTTCAAATCGAAGGGAAGCCTGTCAGTCATCTGTCATCTCTATTGTATTTTTTGTATACATTGTAGGATCCGTAGTTTGTACGTTAGTTGATTTACTTTTTGCATAAGGTGCACGAAATCACTGTCTTTTCTCTGTAAAGACTGCTACACAAGCACTAAAGATTCATGGTAAAGGATTGTCGCGACATCTCTAAACCTATTTTTGCTTTATTTCTGATCGATGATTGATTTATATTGTAATCATATTTGCTATAGCTTACTAGTCACGAGTAGGTTAGCATGAGAGCTTTGAACAGTCGATTGAATCGCATAACGAGTCAAGTTGTATTAGAAACTGCGTGCTCTTTCTGGTGTAAGTTGTCAAATGCAAAATAAACTAGAGAAGAGCTTTATTCTTGACATGGATGAGGTTGTTAGTGTTATTCAAGGACTTGCTGGCGTTGTCAAAGACCATCACATTGCCTCCAAAGGTTCATATTCAAAGACCCAACAACAAATTCAAGATTTATCTGTTGCGGTGCAGGAATTGGGGGCAGGGTGGGGTAAGATATATTTTATCGTCATGAAATGGTTGGCTTGTTGTGACAACACTGTTTGATTAGTGGAAGGGGGTCAAAAGTAGGCAGAATTTTGACGAAGTCATATATAATGGTCCCATACGAAGACTGTAGAGGTATTATGAAGAAACCGATTTCATGTTTGGATTATTTGTGCTAGAATTGTACAAAAGCAGGTGGAAAACTGTGTGGTCGTGTTTGATTTATTTCCAGCTCATGATATACATTTTCAATTGTCTTTTGAAGTGACAGAGCGCGGGAAGTTCTCTAATGCTTAAGGGGGAGTTCGTTCAAGGTTTTAAGAGCTGAGTTTGAACATCCTTTCTTGGCATACTCTAGATTATGCTTAGGAATCTAAATGTGTTTTTGCAGAATCGTGTATTGTATCTGGAGTGAGACCTTAGGTGGTACTTGCGTCATAGATTTTCAGGACATAACTTGTTAACGATTTTGTGAACCATAACGACACGATCAATTATAATAAACCATTCAACTGCTAAGAATTCAGGTGTCCAGTTGTCTTTTATCTGGATGTATGAATCATAGAAACAGTTTTGTCTTGGAGACGTTAAAGAGATTCTATTTTTGAATTTGACAGACTACTCCAGATTACATTAGCATACCGAATGTGAATTTCAATTAGGGCTCGGTATACATGCTCTTCAGCCTTCCTAGAGATTGAAGACCTCCAAAGCTTTTGTTCTGAACAGTCTTGTACTATCGCTCCCAGTTTAATCCTTCATCTACAATAGTCCCTAGCGATTTGGTATTTGTGACTCATTTTATATCTGAGTCATGCAGGATCCATTTGCACTGACGCAGATAATTGCGAATACGGGGAAAAATTTATCTTTCGTGTAGCGTATTAATGGGCACACCAAGCACAGTCAGTCAGCATTCTATCAGTTTACGCCTGTTTCTACTGACCCAGTTAAGCAAACTATCTCCAGATATTTCAAATCGAAGTGAGACACATTACCTCAATCAAATATGAACGAGGGTGTTCCAGCGAGTTCTACACATTAACTCATGAAGGAATCGGCCAATTATACGCCCAAAGATGAGATATCACTGCTGTAAATGCTAAACTTAGCACAATTTCAGGATTAAAGCTCAAAAATGGCGATGAACCTTCTTTTCTTTTAACTGATGACGAGGTCGAGCTGCTTCTCAACATTGCAATCAAGTGCAATGCACAAGATCAAAGCTAAACGGCATTGACTGCAAACATAGTCCAAGAAAGTACACATATAGTACTGCCAGATTGACTGGAAGATTGATGGAAATGCAACGCAAATTTGACAAATTTTTCTCAGTATTCTCAAATATCTGGATCAGTGGAAACGGGGTTTCATTGTCAATGGTTCATGTACCTCGATTTTATTTGTTTTTCGAGGATATCCAATTATCAATTATTCTCTTCTTCTGAGATTAGCACTCAACTTATTTATCAGCGTCCATGTGGAGACATTTGACAAGTCAATTTAGGCCTTTGGATTAGATTTTCAACATTAGTGGATGCTATGGTGATACGAGCATCATCAGCGTAGAGACCTGCTAGAGTCTACCAAGCAGTTTTCAAAGTCATTCAAGTTAATGAAGGAATTTAATTTAAGACCGCATAATGAGACAAAACACCAGGTATTTCTCAATAATTTGGCCATAGAGAAACAGCTACAGATAGCAGATGAGTTGAAGAAGAATCTAACATCACATCAAGCACTTTTTTCACCAAAGCAAAATCACAAAACGAGGCTTTAGTGAAGGCTAGCTGTATTGTGGCAGAGTAAATAGCTATGTCGTTCAGGCCATTATCCGAGGGAGAATTTTGAAGAGCTGTATGATGAAGGTGTGCGATTTCCTTTTGTCCAGAGAAGAGCAGAGGTTTTATAACATTCTCCCAACTGTGAATAAAAGTACCAATGTTAAGGACACTGCACAACTGGCCATCTTCTTCAGTGTAGTGGAATCCAATATGTGCTTTACAGAGGAATAGTGGATTTCAATCAATGGGAAGCCTGTCAGTCATCTGTCATATCTACTGTGCTTTTTGTATAAATTGTAGGAGCCATAGTTTGTAAATTAGTTAATTTAATTTAAGCATAAGGTGCACGAAATCACTGTCTTTTCTCTGTAACGACTGCTACACAAGCACTAAAGATTCATGGTAAAGGATTGTCGCGACATCTCTAAACCTATTTTTGCTTTATTTCTGATCGATGATTGATTTATATTGTAATCATATTTGCTATAGCTTATTAGTCACGAGTAGGTTAGCATGAGAGCTTTGAACAGTCGATTGAATCGCATAACGAACGAAGTTGTATTAGAAATTAGAAAATCTGGAGTAAGTTCTCGATTAAAAAGTGAACTAGAGAAAAGATATATTCTTGACATGGATGAGGTTGTTAGTGTTATTCAAGGACCTGCTGGCGTTGTCAAAGACCATCACATTGCCTCCAAAGGTTTATATTCAAAGACCCAACAACAAACTCAAGAGTTATCTGTTGCGGTGCAGGAATTGGGGGCAGGGTGGTGTGAGATATATTTTAACATCATGAAATGGTTGTCTTGTTGAGACGATGCTGTTTGATTAGGGGGAAGGAGGTCAAAATTAGGCAGAAATTTGACGACGTCATATATGTACGGCCCCATACGAAAAATTTATAGGTAATATGTAGAAACTGATTTCATGTTTAGATTATCTGTGGTAGAATTGTACAAAAGCAGATTGAAAACTTCCGCCAACTTTTATGTATTTGTCAGCAGTGTAATGTACTGCATTCTGTTATCATTTACTATAATTGGTGTCTTCTGAAAGCGTGAACAATTTCAATACTAATGTACTCTAGTCTTCAATTAATCATAGCACGAAAGATTTGAGAAATATTTTTTATGTAATGTATTCTAATTATTACTTCTCAAAAAGTGCAGCTTTCTTCACTATGCTCTTCTACACTACTATATGTTGATATTGAACATGCTGATAATGCTATAATTGAATTGAAGAGGATACATATCTTGTTTTTTTAAATATACTGTATGTACATTATAAGTTCATCATTATTTTACAGGTTGATATCTGCAAATTCCCAAAGCAAAAGGATCTAAATGCATTTGCAAAATATATTAGCCTTGCCATATGTAAAGGTATGTACTTAGCATCACTCCTGTATTAAGTATAAGATATAATTCATCCTTTCACTTTTTCACGATCTCTCCATAATGAATCAAAGCCATTACCTATTAATGACCTTGTATGGACGGTGAAATCTGGTTACTTTTTCGAATACTTTGGTAATACTTTGGTTGATATTTCAGTTTGAAGACGGACAACAAAGTCCATAAGGAGAAATTGAAAACCTTTTCTCTCTGATATTTGGAATTGTACTGATGCTCTTCTAGTTCTACCTGAAACGAAAATGCTTTTAAAATTACCTTTTTCACCTTACTGTAGAAGCTCTAACAAAAACACATGCAAGTCAACATCTGTATGAAATTGCTTCAGTGGTGGAACATTTTAATAAGTACCACTTTAAGAGGCAGTAGTCTTACTCATGTGGTATGATGGTTTTTGGCACATGTACATTTACGCGTCTCGGGCAATTCTTGTACAGCCGGCTATCAGGATATGTGAGACGAAGGCAATTTTGTTAGTCTTTCCTACTAGTTATAGTCTCTATATGTTCAAAAGTGTTGTAGATCCACCTCGAACATCATCAAAGTAATTAATTTCTCACTGTTTTGGCTTATCTACAGTAGATCTTGGAGGAGATTGGTCCCCCAGAGATATTGTGTGTACGATATTGACATATTGTGTCTAGCATCTTATCAAACGAACTGAAAGCTGGAAAATTTGATAATTTAGTGAAAGAAACAAAGAGGCTAAACTTAGGTATGCTAGGACCAAGTGAAGCAAAATGGTCAGGAAATGCAAGGTGTAAAAGAGAATATTAAGAGTTAATATATTCTCAAGGAGGGAAGCATCAAAAATGGGTTGGAGCTTTATTACATTTGAAACAGCAAATTTTGTGACTGGAACTGTTTCTATTTCTGTTAGAGTATTGATGGAGAAGACTAGAAGACTAATGCAAAATTAGTGAATCTAAATTTTATTCAAGTGTATGCAACAAAGCCAACTCATTCCGATGAAGAAGTTAAAGAAAACGCATGGCATGATGGAACAAACAAAGACACATTATAAAATCATGAATTGACAGAAAGCATGGGTAATATGAATGCTAAAGTTGGAGTTGAAAGACAAGGTAGTGAGTTGGGTCCATTTTGGATAGGAGAATGGTAGGACGGAGGAGTGAAATGGATAGATTGGTGTGAATCTCTAAATCAAATTATTTTAAATTAATGGTTTCAGAAAGCACCTAGAAACTTATGGACATGGAAAAGTCCTACAGAGAGATACAAAAGTCAAACATATCCTGGAGGAGAAATTGGATTACATTTTAGTGATGTCCAAGTAGTAGTAGTAGTGGAAGTGCATGAAAGCAAAGTTAAAGAATGTAAATAAAGTGGGAAAATCAGTATTCGTTGCAGTCCCAAAGAAAGAAGATGCTTTAGGATGCTCTAAACAAAGAACTATTAGCACTATTGGTCCAATGGGTAAGGTATTGGTTAGAGTAGTAATAAATAAAGCGGATGGAAGATCAATGAGAGATTCTTGGGGTAAAAGTAGGGATTAAGGAAAGGAAAGGCACCATCAATGTAATATTTGCTTTAAGAATGATAATTGAACAGTTTGTTGAAATGCAAAAAACTTTTTTTCTGCTTTATTGTCTTTAAAGAAAGCATTTGACACTGTAAAACACAAGGAGAAGGTTAGGAACCTAAAAGCACAGTAATGGACTGGAAAGGCACCAGGTTGATAAGCAATTTATATTGGAACCAGAAAGCTACAGTGAAAATAGAGAATGAAAGATTTGATTGAAGTAAGGAGGGGAGTAAGTCAAGGCAGTGTATCGTCACCAGATTTGTTCTCATTATACAGTAAAGTAGTTATAGATACGTTGGAAGACTTAGAAGATCCCTCAATCAGCGGAAGGAACGTCAACACTGTTAGATATGCAAGACAGTAACATAGAAAAAAGAGTGTAACTAATAAATTGAGCAATGTAAGTGATAACTACCATAATCCAAAAAACTATGAGCTGGCCAGAATTTTCATTACATTTTTTAATTTATTTAATATTTAAGATGTACTTCTTCTCAGCCAGGTAGAGAAAAATATATAAATACTGCGAAAAGCAAGGAAATGCAAATGCGGCAAGGGTTGTCCGGACAGAGGCCATGCATCAGAAGATCTAAACACGTTGCATCAAGAAATAGTAAATTAAGGAAATTTGAAACTTCAAGGCGAACTCTATCACATCATTAAACGTCCTGATTGACAGAAGACCTACCAATTTTTATGTAGTTTGTTGTTCCTTAACAAATCTCTATCACAGTTTATAAGCCACCAAGATAAAAATCTCCTAAGAGCACACTGTACTTTTTCCATGAAAGAAAATTGCAAGAATTATGGTAGAGCTTCATCTTGTTATGTATTTTATTATTTAACATAGATATTCGCCGATTTCAGGCTATTGTTGCATTTGAATAGTGAGCGAATTGTGTAGTGATTAGATTACTCTTTTACTATACAGATGGTGTACCATTCAATATATACATATAGAATGGCAAATCAAATGCTTCGTGTACTTGCTTATTTGCCTAATTGTGTCGATTCCATAAAATCAGAAATTATAGTGAATTCTTTCACTCAATCACAATTCAATGACTGTCCACTACTATGGATGTTTGGTGATAGAGCTCCCAATACAACACTTTCACACTTATGACAAGCACTGCTTTACAAAAGCAACAAACTAGAGCTAGAAAAGCAAAAGGAAAAATATGTAAGCATTTAGCAGCACAATCTGTAGTTCCTAATAGCTTAAATGTTCAAACCAAGCAACAATCTAAATAAAAAATTTATGAAATGTATGCTTAATATACTGTAAGAAGAGAAAGTCATTTGCAATTGCCAAATGTTGAGTACTGAACATTATATTGAACAATATTGAGTTGAAATTATGAAATTAAAAATATTCAGTACATAGGCCACACTTTTTAGTATTCATTTCTGAAAAAGTTAAGGATTCTAAATAGAAAGTAATTTCATGCAATGGGAATACTTGTATCTGCAGATTGCATACATTTTTCATTAAAGGTTTTAATGATTTATAGGTTGCTATTTTCGCTCATGTGTAGATAAATGTATAAAATATATTATTGTTTGTTACTATTACTCACTTTAAAGGAGTTGTAGATAATTAATTGAGTATATACATCAAATCATAATAGGGCTGTGATTTGCTACCCAACAAACAATGACTGGGGACTTCCCCACCATGCCTCATTTGTCGATAGGTTGAGATGCATGGTCTGCTCAGCAGAGCTATTACCAGCTTTGATGGTGCACTAAATATTACATTTAAGATTACTTGTATACTCGAATACAGCAAGTTCTTTGGTTTTTTGAGAGCTTTAGTAGAAGTAGAAGCCAGAACTTTTTAAGCATCTGTTTGTCATAGGGACTTTGAATTTCAAAGTCCAATAAGAGAAGTAGAAGAGCTTCGATTAGCAGACATGCAGATTGAATAGTCTCTTGTGACGTGAGTTCCTTTCAAATGATCAGCAAATATCTATTGAACCGTATCATTAAGCATAAGCCTTTGTGTAGAAATACTCATATATCACATGCCACCGTTAGTGAAGGCCTAAGTAGCAATGAAACAATATAAGATAGGATGCCTTGTGATGATTACTTTATAAAGGCTTTTGCGTACTTTATGTAAGTGTGTAGAGCCTTCAAAGTGGTATAGTAGTTGCTCGTTATAGATTTCATTCAATGTGGTTTTTTGGAATAATTTTGCTGTTTTATTTTATCTTTTTTACTTTGTTGGTAATAACTAGCTTTTTAGTTATATTTGTATGTTTACTTAATATTAATAATTAATAATGATAATAATATAAGCATCAAAGTAAAAGTTTCATTGAATAAAATTTCAAGTTGACTCTTAATTGCATCCTTAAGGCAATATAAGTGTTTATTCACTAGTGAGGACCTAATGGCAAGCAAAGACGGTGCTCTCAAAATATTATATTTAAATCATAGGAAGCAACCCAAGCATCCCATGGCTAATGGACAGCAGTGAAGAAATCGCCAGAAATCTTGCATCATCTGATCGATACATTGAGAAATCCCGTATATTCGTCTTTCCAAATATGTGGACAGTAAGTTAGGAAAGATTTATCGTAATTAGCTCTATTTTTAGCATGTTTTTATGGGGTTGCACATTACTTGTTGGGGTTGCAACTTATCTACAGTGCCATTTATTTGATCTTTGCTATGGTAAATTCTTCTCAAATGGTTGCAAGAGTGTAAGAGTCTCTTAAAAACTCTCTTAAGATGTAGTCCAGCATAACTTTTTCTTCTCTTTCCATGATGCATCTTCCTCCATACAGAAGCTAGCAATACCACAACCAGTGCTTTTCAATCTACTTCATAATCAGCTTCAATTATAATATGATAATTATTTTCAAACTAGGGACTAAAACGTGCCTGCAATAGTTTTCAACATGTTGCTGTAGGGAAGTCCTAAGGAACCATTTCAGTGGCTCGATGAACCCCTGTTCACATTTCAACGCAGGGTAATTGCAAACTACTATCGATTGCAGAATACTGTCGATCCTAGCATTTGCGTAACTTCTGACGGAACTACTGGACTATACTGATGGAATCCCGTTTGAAAATCACTACATTACTATATGGAAGAATGATGTTTTGAAACCCTTTAAAAATATTCTTCATTGGTTTTTGTTTGCTTTATATATATATATATATATATATATATATATATATATATATATATATATATATATATATATATATATATATATATATATATATATATATATATATATATATATATATATATATATATATATATATATATATATATATATATATATATATATGTATATATATATAACTTGAATTCCTTGTATCCTCTATAACTAAGAGTGCTCAATACATTTCGTAGAGCGTAATATAGGTAGATTGACACAGAAAATAAAAGTGCGGAATTGCGACTATTAGTTTCACAATTTCTCGATCATCAGGCAATTATGCTACGGATGGTTACAAGCGTTCAAATATGTTAGTTAATTTGTAAGGGGGGTTGTAGGTGGTCTTTGCTTTTAAAGTTGCGAAGTAGGAATTTTTTCTCGTGTCTGCAAGTTGCGAAAAAATTCCTACTTCGCAACTTTAAAAGCAAAGACTGAGAACTTGAACCCCCGGACTGCAGATAATGACACTAAACACCTACAACCCCCCTTACAAATTAACTAACATATTTGAACGCTTGTAACCATCCGTAGCATAATTGCCTGATGATCGAGAAATCGTGAAACTAATAGTCGCAATTCCGCAGTTTCATTTTCTGTGTCAATCTACCTATTATATTTATATATATATATATACATATATATATATATATATATATATATATATATATATATATATATATATATATATATATATATATATATATATATATATATATATATATATATATATATATATATATATATATATATATATATATATATATATATATATATATATATATATAATAGCATAGCAATGAATTCCGCAATACAGTGCTCAATACCTGGGTGGTAGAGCTGTATAAAGTAAATCAATAAAGGAAAACGGCAAATTAAACTACCATTTCATCCCTACAAGCCTGTTTCGTGGTTGCCAACTCATCAGGGGATAATATAAGAATATATGTAACCACCGTTTAAATATAGGAAAAATTTGCATAATGAAAGCAAGTTCTAATACGTTAGTCGAATGTCAACGGTCAAGCATTGCATAGCAGAGATTTTTTTCTATGGAGACAAGGTGATATTAGTTCATTGCGTCTGTTTAGGGTAGAAAGATCCTGTCTGCAGATTATAAAGAACTTTTCCTTGCGACATAAGTTGCATCGTTTACTTGAGCTTTTATATAGTTGGTGTGATGAGATGATGCGCCAGTAGATGGAATGTTCGATGTTGTTGTCCTTAAGAGCCCAGACGTACTTGCTCAGTTCGGTGGAGTTTCTGTCCTTGTTGTGGTGAAATGTTGCGATATGATTTCTATATCTTACTTTGAATTCGTTCTCTGTTAGTCCGATGTATGTTTCTGTTTTGTTGTTGTCTTGCTGTGTAACTGAAGCTTGGTAATTTACTGAAGCTTGCAGACAGTGTCCATTTAGAGGGCAGGCATTCTTTTGTCGGCAGTTGCAGTTTACAGTATGGTAAGAATGATCCAATCTGTAAAGTTTAGACATGTGAACAATTCTTTCCTGAACAAATTAAAAGAAGATACCGATCTATTTAGAAAAGAGCCAAAACTAATAATTCCAGCCGATAAAAC
>OLMO02000009.1:16369448-16382425 GCA_900291935.2 Cassiopea xamachana | reverse complement strand
GTAAAAGTTAATCAGAAAGTCAGCGCCTTTGCTAGGTTGAATTCATATCTCTCCTCGGATCAAGCAAAAAAAATCTGTAACACCATAATCCTATCGAATTTTAACTATTGCCCTCTGGTGTGGCTTTTTGTAGTGATGCTGCAAACGTTGAAATAAACAGAACACACAAACATTGTCTGCGGGTACTCTACCAGGACTATGATTCCTCTTTCCAACTATTATTAAGCAGAGATAACAGCCAAACTGTTCATGTAAAAAATCTCCAAAAACTAATGACTGAAATATACAAGTCAATGAAAAAATTGAACCCGTCATATCTATGGGAATTCCACGAGAGGAAAGAAATAACGTACGACCTAAGAACCAAAGACCTCTGTAAACTTCCAAAGATCGATAAACGTTATGGCTCAGAGTCACTTTCTTTCAGGTGAAGTCTTCTCTGGAACACACTCAGTGATAAAATCAAACAAATTCCAACCCTTGCAGCATTCAAAAATCAAATAAAATCGTGCACTGGTGATAAGTGCACCTGCAGAATATGCACATAATTATTTTCTATATATATTAATTTGTTAAGTACTTTCGTTTCAGTTTTAGTTGGAATCAATTAGTACGTGTAACTATGTAAATCCAACTGTAAATAATGTTTTATGAATTATTATTAAAAAATAATGGGGTGTCACTTTTTAGGGTCTAGTTTTATTAAATGATCGAATTTTCTTGGCTAGCAATTTGATGAAATGAAAAAAATTGAAAGCTGCGCACAGTAGTTCTAATGTTTGCAACGCTATTGTGATACCGAAAGCGTTCAATAGTCGTCAAGCTTTCTTCTCACCAAGTGCTTAAAAAGGAAGTATCAAGTTAACGGTTGTGGTTCATCAAGCTGTGAGGCTTCACATCCAATTTCAACGAAGTCACAAGGAAGTTTATTAGAATAATTATGTTCACTAACTTTGGGAAAAATTCATCATGGCACCTATTTTCTACGAAAATATGCAAGCTACATTTTTGCTAAGCTTCAATTTTAAATTTTGTTTGGCTGAGAGGACAAAAAGCACACGTGCACCACACATTTTAACATACACGGCTTTGTTTATGAGAATAACACTCAAAACACAGCCCTACCATTTTCCTGACCGTTTGTTGCAATGTTTGTATATTGAGTCAGTTGAGTTTTGGCACCTAAAATCAATCTATTATAGATGCGCAAACTGATATAATTTGCGGGCTGCATGAGATTGTAATCTATTCGAGTCGAGTAAAGAGCAAGTAAAACACGACGTCTAAATCCAAGACTTGCTTTGGCCGTGTAGCATGGCCACCACACTGAAACTTTGCATTTGACTCGAGTCAATTAAAAGTTTAAGAACCGATGCAATTTATACGTCATGCTACTGTCGAGCCATAGTTGAATCAACAGAAACTTAAGACATTTTCAAGGTCAACTCAGTGATTCGAGTTAAGCAAAGCACGAGTACAACAAGATGCATAAATCAACCCTTAGCTGTACTTCAAATTCTTGCATCTCCCTGCTCAAGCTATAAAATTATTTAGATCTACCAGAAATACATCAAAAACGTCTAGTTTCCAAATCCACGGCCATTGTTATTCGTTGTGCCTACTGCATGTCTTGCCGCAGAAACAAAGATTAAACAAGCCCAGATCTAGTAGACTTATAACTGTTTTGCATTCCTAAATAGATTATTATAGAGTAGATGGCATTATTAAATGATATTATTAAATGAAAAATGTTTGAAAAAAATTTGTCTAAGGAAAATGGACTAGCAATAATCTTGAATAGGAAAATAGTAGGGACTGTTCTCGATTATAAACCAGTTAGTGATCGAATCATGTCTCAAAGAATTCAAGGCTATCCTATGAATTTGTACGATCATACAAGTGTACTCAGCAAGTTCTCATGCAGAAGATCAAGATATTCAAGATTTTTATGATACATTACAAAAAGTAATAGACAGAACGGCAAAAGCAGATGCGTTAGTTATCAATGCAAAAGTGGGAGACAAAGGGAAGATAGGAATTTTAGGGAAACATGGACTTGGAGATCACAATCTTGGAGGAGAAAGATTGACTGGATTTTCCGCAGAAAAAAATTATGTTCATAACAAACACTTTCCTTCAGTAGCCACAAAGCAAACAGTATACTTAGATATTACCGTATGGACTGTTGTAGCAAAAGATGGAGAAGCGCAACACAGAAAGCAAAACCCTACCTGGCGGAGATTGCGTAAATAATCTTCAGCTTTTGTTATCAAAACTAAGAATGATGCTCAAAACGAAAGCTAATAATGCTAAAGTTCCAGCACGATTTAATGTGGAAGATATCACACGAAAGAATTTTCAGTAGAAGTAAAAAGTAGATTTGAAGGCCAGATGATTGTGAAAACTTCCATATGAGTTATGGGAAGGTGTTAGAGATATAGTTGAGGGGACAACTAATAGACATTTGATAAAACGGAAGCCCTACAAGAGCGCAAAATGGTTGTCAGAAGAGACCGTAAGCAGTTCGAAGAAGCGAAGGATAGCAAAGGCAGAGGTTAACTATTGTAGAGTTAAGGAATTAAGCGCATCATGTCAACGAGAAGCTAGAAGACAAAAAGAAAAATTTTACAATGATAAATGCAATATGATAGAGGACAGTAATAGCTAAGGGAACAGACGGGGCCTATGAAAGGCAATTAGAGATATAACAGACACATTTACACATAGGATATAAACAGTTAAAAACAAGCAGGGCAAAGGTGAAATTAAAGCAGGATGGAAGGGATTTACTGAGGACCTATCTAGGCGTGATAGAACAATTTCTGAAGAGTTTCTAAAAAGAGACTTTACACGAAAACCATGAATATCTGAGAGTGATGTTACAAGGGCAATGAAAGAAGTTTTTAATGGAAAAGCCCCTGGGATAGATAAAGTTCCAACAGAGCTCTTTAATACAGGATGGTATGAGGTAATAGTAATGAAAACATGGATTTGTAACAGAATATGGGATAAATGGCCAAGACAATGGAAGCAATCAATATATATTCTAATATCGAAAAAAAGAGATTCATGTGCATGAGAAAACAATAGAAACATTTTCTCTTGTTGTGCATACTAGCAAAATATTTCTAAAAGTAATGTAGAAAGGCCTAGAACTATACTTAGAGCGAGAAATCCCTGACGAACAAAGTGGAGAGGATTATGAGATTAAATGTCGCAATTGAAGAGATAAATGGAAACAAGCAAAGAATATCAGAGTAAAGTTTACATATGCTTCATTGACTATAGTAGAGTATTTGCTTGTGTAGACAACCAAGCTTTATGGAATTGCTTAAGAGAAATGGGCATTCCAGAACATATGATAGTTCTGCTACGCAGGTTGTATGATGATCAAGAGGAAACTGTATGAACCATCTTTTGAAATACAGAATGGTTTAAGATCAAAGAGGGTGTATGACTAGGCTGTATATTACCTCCGTATTTAATCAATCTGTACAGTGAAAATATAATTAGAGGAACTGGCCTTGATGATATGGAGTTAGGATAGGCGGTAGAAATATCACTAATCCTCGGTACGCACATGGCACCACGCTGCTAGCTGTAGCAGAAGGTCTCAAAATGCTGTTAACTAGGGCAATAGAAGAAAGTGAGAAGTCTAATCTGAACCACTAAAGACCAATAAAGACGAAAGTAATGGTCATATTTGGTGAATTAGAAAAATTACAACTGCTGGCGAAGCATATGAAGTAGTATACAGTTTTACCTTCCTAGATGCAAAAGTTGACAGGGGTAGAGACTGTCCATCAGAAATTGCTGGGAGGATTGCCATGGGTAAAGCAGTAATGACTGGCCTATATAGAGTCATGAAAGGCTGAACGATATCATTACTCACGAAGGTGCGGCTAGTGGAAGCATTAGTTTTTCCTGCAATGATGTATGTTTCTGAGAGCTGAACAACAAAGAAAAGTGAAAGAAGGAAAATTGATGCCATTGAAGTATTTTGCTGGCGCGGATTGCTGAGAACACTTGGACAGAGAGAAGAACGAATGAGTATATTTTAGATGTAATAAGGCCAGAAACATCTCTAGAAGGCACAATTATTAAATGAGCTCTGGCCTTCTTTGTGCATATTATGAGAGCTTGAGGAATAAATCAAAATGTTCATTGAAGAATTTATCAGAAGAAGTACAACTTAGGATGAATGTCTTCTACCTTTTACTCAATACATTTGTGTTGGTTATTATGAAACTGCTAGCAAAAAACAATGACATTAATTCAAAGCTGAAAAATTAAGCCACACCTTCAATGAACTTTTTGTTGAATAAAAGTCTTTGTCAGCAGTACAAATGAGCAATGGTCTATCATCTTCGAATTGTGTAGAAGAATCGGCCAAAGTTAATTTTGCTATTTCTTTAAAGTCTCCAACTATGATTTTCAAGCATGGTCCACTAACTAAAAGCAAGTAAAATGATTCCAATCCTCTTTGCATCAACAAGTATCAATATTATGTTATCAAAAGTAAATTGGGACCATGGGCGTTGTTGTGGGAAGGGGGGAGCGTAGGGTGTGGCACTGCTCTGCCCTCAGAAGCTGTCCGCATATTTAAAAAGTATCTGGTTCTGTCGGCAAATCTAAGATTATCAAAACAGCATAAATATTAATGTTTGTTTTACCTACAGCATCTGAACTTCGATAATTTTTGATATTTTAAAGCATAGAGTATAAAGTACATTCATTCTCTAAAGAAGACGTTGTCAACATGGCACTCTGAATAAGGGGCTCTTTGATGTGACATCAGATAATGCGGTAGGAGTCTATAATTCTATTTCCACCTGAAAAAGACTATTTTGTTGGTAAATTGGAAAAAGCTGCTACTATTCTAAGTTTTCGCTGACAATTTCTGCCTCTTTTACCAAGCATGAGCCCTGTGCTAGAATTTTAAATCATAGAATAAAATATTTGTGATCAACAATGAATGGACAATGGCTTGATAATGAAAGTTATTATTTTTGCAAAAACTGATGAAGAAATAAAAAGCATTTCTGCATTTCCATTCCTAAGAGACTACTTCTCATAGACTGCTGTACCTTTCTCTGTAGTAGTGCTTTTTCATGTTGTTGGCTTGTTTTCAACTGAAGCTTCAAAACAAGCTATGTGGTGAGGTTGGATAGGTATGTCCAATCCAGATTGATTTTATACTATTGACTTACGCATTCGATTCTGTTTGAAAGTCATTGAAAAGGATAAAAATAAGAATTTACCACACTTTTCAAAGCTTTCCGTGTAGACGAAATTTTTTTAGGGATTTTACCCCATGCCTCTTAGGCTTCTCTTCTCCTCCGTATCCGTTCAAACACTGTCCCTAGCATATCACGCAATTTGATTGGATGCTTAAATCATTGATGAAGGTAATTAGCTATGTCCCCACTCCTTACAGCTATTTCAGTTCAATCCTTGAAAATTGCTAAACGCGCGTCCATACCCTTTCAAAGAGAATAGCTGAGTGAGCATTCTGTTAATCAGTAACCACGCCCTTCTGTCGAAAAACTTGACCTTGCAACAACCTCCCTCACGGCTAAGATAGTAGCGACGCCCCTGGTTGGGAGACATGACAGCTTAAAATATTCCCTAATGCTAAACTTAAATAAAAATAGGCGTTTACCACACTTTTCAAAGCTTTCCGTGTACACGAATTTTTTTTTAGGGATTTTACGCCAGGCCCCTTAAGCTTCTCTTCTCCATCGTATCCGTTCAAACACTGTCCCTAGCATATCACGCAATTTGATTTGATACTTGACTCATTTATGAAAGCAATTAGCTACGTCCCCACTCCTTACAGCTCTTTCAACTCACTCCTTGAAAATTGCTAAATACGTGTCCACACCCTTTCAAGGAGAATTGCTGAGTGACCATTCCCTTAATCAGTGACCACACCCTTTTGTTGACAAACGTGGCCTTGCAATCATGGTTGAACTAGCTAGCGATGCCCCTGGTTGGAAGACATGACAGCTTAAAATATCCCCTACTGCTAAACTTAAACTTACCACATGCTTTACGCTTGTCATCTTGCATATTGCAATGTGAAAGGAAAATTTGAAAGATTTTCAGTATTTAACTCTTTATTTATCTAGCAGGCGCAAAAATATGATAGCAACAAGCGTTCTACTAGCTGAAAGCTCCAAATTTAACTGCGTAAAGAAGAATTACAAAGAGGTAAGGCAGACAATTTGGTCAAAAAATACTTTTGAATCTAAAACTACTACTTCAGATATTTCGCTAACTCACATTTCTTGAAGAGCTCATTCATGAACTGGTATTTTGTGTTCGATTCATTCGGCCAAGGAACAAATACAATTTCAGTAGAATAACGTTTTCCCAGAACCTAAAACACAAGAAAATTTAATATGGGTATGTATACCTACGTCAGATCAATTTTAGGACTCTCAAAAGTACAAACAATACTATCTAAGCATTCGGATAATGTCTGTAGATAAAATATCGACTGTTTCTACACAGAGATATCATGAGCACATGAATTATGTGCTGTTGTTCATCATATTACTATTTCTATCAAACCTTCTACTCACTTGCTCAAACTTTCTTATATGTCCTCCATCATCAGCTCCAGAATGGAAGCAGAAAAACAGAAAAGTCTGTACATTATCATCATTCAGACGTTCCTTAGTACACTCTGATGCATTATTCAGAGGTTGCTGCAAAAGATAGGAAATGGGTAGATACAATATAAAGTATGGTGAATACTTGTTATTGCTCTCCACTGGCATTTTCCTAGTGGCATACCATAGCAATGTTCTCATTGCAAATTAGCATCGCACTATATAATCTCTTGTCATAGACATACTTAAAGTAACTGATGTAATGGCCTTGCTTGTGAATGTCTGCTGTTTACCCAGATATTTCAATAATAAGTGGCTGAGGGGGAAAATAGGGTGCAAAGCATAAAGACTAAATTAAGCCCCCGTTGACTTATTTTTCAGAAATAATTTTTAATGCCCACAAGACTTTTCTTCCTGCCCCACGACTGAGGACAAATTGCCCCACCAGTCAATGGCCCTTGTCAAGAATTTTGAATTTGAATATTTAATGGAATATTGAATTGAATTGAATAGGACAAAGAATGCACTTAACATAAAAAGCAAAAATCAATATTTCACATCACACCTTTAAACATAATGCAGAAGTTTGCAGAGAAACACCACGTTTTCAAGATCAAGAGTTACTTAGATCAATACGCTAGGGAGATATTTCAAGGAAATTTATTCCTGAAAATTTACTTATAAGAAAAGAAATAGCTCGATCTGTTGCAAAATAGTGGACTCAAGAAATACGAAGAAAAGTATTTGTAACAGATTTTTCAAGAAGCTCTTCTTTATAGAGCCACCGATAGGAATTGCTGGGGGGGGGGCGGCAAATTGCACAATGGCTTCAAGATCAAAGAGGCCTCATAGCGCTCAATACTTCAAGGTCTTAGGAGTCTCATAAAGTAAAGCCATCAGTAATTTTCCAAAGTTAAATTCAAGACCCAGCAATCTTTCTGCTTGCTTCGTTCGCAGAGGGCCTCATCTTGCCCTTTTACCCCGGGCCTCTAAAATTCTCTCGGCGGTCCCTCTTCTTTATGATTGAATGCACACTGCACGCATCGTTGAAAATCAACTGGCTTCTTCGATGCTTTATGACATTGTTCTAATTACATTTTGCCTTCTTTCAAATGTGCTAAGATATGATTTTGCCGACATAAATAATATTGGGCCAACAGAAGATAGAGTAACAAACAAAACTATTAACAATTCGAAGTACCAAAATTCCACAACCAGGCTTTAGGCCATAAGGAGGTAATGTATTGTAAGGAACCTGTTCTACGTTCTCAAACCATGTCCAAAAACCATTAAAAACCGCATGGAATTGATTGCCTTCCTCATAAATTGATAACAGATATTTAAATGCAAAAGTGATGAAAATCCATGAGAGAGCACTCAGAGTTGTCTATAAAGTTGTGAATGACGACAATGAAGCTTTACTGAAACTAGACAATTCAGTGTCTGCTCACCAATGCATTCTACAATGCTTGGTGACTGAAATTTACAAATCAAAAAGAGCCTAAACCCCAACATCATCAAAGAGCTTTTTAAGCCAAGAGATTTACAGCATAACTTAAGAAATAAAAATACTCTTGATATACCAAAAGTTAGGAAAACGTCATATGGTACAGAAACAGTCCAATTTATTAGTCAGAAACGTTGGCTAATACTACCGCCCAATGTTAAAGAGTTTCCGTTATTAATGGCATTCAGAAAAGGAAATAAAATCCCGCACAATGAAGTTTGATTGTAGATTGTGCAATAAAGTTAAATCTAGTGTTGGCTTTGTTTAGCTTTTATTTAACTTTGTACCATTTAAATTATCTTATATTCATGCTGATAGTTGGCCTTAATCAGCTTCATATTAGCTGTATTTATCATTATAATCCAACTCAAAAGAATTATTTTCTATTAATTTCATTACATCATTATATATTTTCCTGTAAATCCTACATTTGGACCACATTGCATATTCACCTACTTTTTTTTGGAAACACTGGGTCGTTTTCAGTTCTTGCTCCATCAATGCGAGTTTCTTAGAAAATGCATTGGTAGGGGCTTATTTGAAGGGGCTCTTAATCAAGTAGAGGGCTTACTAAATCTACACATCTTGAAGTCTACCACCACGAATTTTTAGAACGCTTACCTGTCGTTCCTTAGCACGCTTTGATGCATTCATCCTTACCTGAAAGGGATAGAAACGGTGTAGTTGTAAAATAAAGAGTCCTGACTACTTGCTATTGCTCTCAATTTTCTATTCTTTCGGAAAGCTGCAATGGGCCCATTAATAATTATCAACCAGCAAAGGGTCACGTGGTTAATTATCAGCAAAGATTCACGTGGCTAGATATTGCATGGCACCGCTGTACAGATTGGAGAGTAAGCACTCCATTAACCTCAAATAAGCAAATGAGCTATAAAGTGTTTTGGCCAGAAGTTTGCAGCTGGTTTTCATTGACTCTATTTCAGTCACTTAAGGGTGTATTACATGAGCAGGAACAGCCCTGTTAGGAATGCTGGCCCTGTTATCCGAGGTAGAAACTTATTTATAATTACATGGAGAGCTTTGACCCAGGGCAAAGGGATTATCTCAGCGCAAAAGTAGCTGTTCATTAAAATGGCGGATTGCAATGGACAAACTATGGCGACTTTTCTCATTGTACTATGCAGAAATGACATCTTTGCATCATTCTTGCAGAAATTCATTGCATGTGGTATCATCTCATACTTTATCAAAACGATTGGTCACTCAGAAATGCTATATGATACACTGCCAAGAAGGCGTTACAAAGCCTAGAGAAAAAAAGTACATTGAAACTAGAAAGAACATGAGGGGACCATCTACATAGTAAGTACGCAAAATTTTTAGAAACTTTGACTCCTGCTGCGTACGCGTTCTGGATGATCCCCTGTCGCAAACCTACGCCATCTGGATGACCCCACTGTCTAAGTACGTACTTCCAAGGTGATCCCCCGCAATTTGCATTCATTACTATCCAAAGCGTAAGCTTTTTACAAACGTTGTTATGCACTCTCTCTACATTATTCCGGTGTTAGCAAATTCGAAAGTTTTTTAGCATTGTGAAATGTAATGTTCATATTTTCATCTGAATCATCAGGGTTAATTGGTAATCCTAGAATACCTTCTAAGCAACCTTCATCCTCTCGGATTGCCTCGAAAGGATCAGTGTCCTCTAAGTGTCTAAGAAGTGCAACTCTTTATATGGGGCATATTTTGCAAGATTATGCATGCCTGAAGAACCCGTTCAATCATTAACTTTCATGAGAGAGGTGGTTAAAATTAATCTTGTATACCAACGGTGTAATTTCGCTTAAATCTTTAAGGGAAAATATTCCAATTTTTGTTTATGTCTTACTACATTGTCAAACAAAGCAAGAGTTTATATTTTGTATCAATAATGGAAAATTGTATCTGAAAGTAGTATTATAACTACGATGCAAAAACTCTTATGTCTTTGATGAAGCTATAAACTTTATTCTTATAAAGAATAGAGCATTTCAGCAAGATACAGCCATTTACAACAATTGCATATAAAACCAATAACCTCCGTCTTCCAAACTACTTTTAATGTTCTGTCTCTAACGAATACTCACAGTTGTCTCTTCCTACTTCCTTTTCACGCCTTCCTCCAAGACTGCCTAACAGGGCTTCTGCTATTCTCTTTGCCAGACTCCTTCATACATATTGAAAACTGAAGACTGTTTATGAAAAAGCTATTGAATTTTTGTGCGGTTAGGTGAGATATTGGCAGGAAACCTCTCCCTCCATCTATGCGTACGTACTATGTGGATGGCCTCGAGAGGAAAGAGAGTACTTGGATTAGGAAAAGATGAATTGTTCCCCGAGGTGAAAGCATACATAGCAGTAAATTTTCGAAAGTTCAGTGAGAAGCTTGATAGTCAGCCCTGTCTAAAGCCCTGTTTTGCGATTACGTAAGAAAAATGTCAAATATTTACTTCTGCTAACAGGGCCATCCCTGTTCTGTATTGCCATAAAAATTCGTAGATATGTGCAAACGAGGTGGAACCGTTTCTGCTTTTTGGGCATTAGGATGATTTGAGGGAGTGCTTTAAGAAGATAACAAATACCTGGAAAAGCGCAAAACTAGTTTTCGTGATGCAAGTTACTTCGGCCTGAGAATAAGAGCTTTATACTCTAACTTTCCACTAGTTGATGCCACAAGCACATGTTCTGTATGCCCAGGTGCCAAAGTGTCAATAATCTCAACCTTCAGTCAGACATGCTTAAGACATTTTGTGGAGTCAATCAACAATGTCAGAGAAAAATTCCCATATACCTTTCCCAGTGACTCATGTGCTGTAAATGAGGAGCCTCTTGCAGAAAGGCCCAGATGTGAATGCATTGATGTGGAAATTTCAATGATATTTGAGGAGGTTCGTGATATTGCAGTATCGCATTGTAACCCTAGGTTCACAGTTACTGGACATCTTGTTGCAGCTATTCTTTTTGAGAGTAGTTCATTTCCAGACTTTGAGCAATGCTTCCCAACCAAGGCTATGGAAAGTGCTGCAGCATCATTTCCTTTTCTTGATGAAATGAAGCTTCATTCTGAGCTCTCTGTGACTTATAAGAGACCAGAATCTAGGCTGTGGAGCAGATCTACTACTGTACTTGTGTTGAAAGCCATTATTACTATTCCAATGACAGTCTGTAAAGCAGAGAGGCGTTTCTCAACACTAAACAGAGTGAAAACTTTCTTTAGAAACACAACGTCTGAATGAGGATAGACTCAATGCTTGGGCTGTGCTTTCAATAGAAAAGAACCTTGTTAGAGATTCAATTGACGTCAATCAAAACTTGATTGATGTGTTTGCCCAGCTCAAGAATAGACGAGCTAAATTTCTCTTTTAGTAGCGCAGTCTGAATTGATTATTTCTCTTAATAGTAGATGATAAAATACTAGCATTTGATGCTTGTAATTCTTGAAGTAGATTTAGGCAATAAAGTCCCTTTCTTTGCAAAAGAACGATAATCAGTTTTCTAATTGTATTTATTTTCTATAAGAAATATGTCTATAAGAAACATGAACCTGAAATTAGGCAAAAAGTAAGAAGCTGGAAGGCTGAGTTTCAAACAATAACTTTAAAGAACTGTTTTTGCAAGTAAATCATTTATCAAACTAGAAAGAAAATGGAATTGCCATCCATTATATGCCTCAAAAAGGCTTGAACATCCGTTTCTTTTGCATTATAATTACCTAATCTGGGTTGTTAATATCACTTGAAGTGTTTAAATTTAAGTAAAAGTTCAAGCTGGATTTCACGAAATGTTAAGAAATATCCAGGCTGAAGCCAGATAATTTGTTTTTTATTTGAAAACATTGTGTATTTTACTATCTCAAAATAAAGCAATACAATGTCACTTCTTAGGTGTGGCTCCTAAATATATTTTCGACAATGCCCTGTTTTTAAGGCCTTGCTTCCCCCCTCCCCTTCCTCAACAAAAAATCCAACGAGCCGCTACTAATCTCTTCTAAATTCGTCTACCTCGGTTGGCAGGGCTACTCTGCTCATGTAATAAGCTTCTTACATAGTATCACAGCAAATCATTCAATTTATCTCGAGTGACTTCTAAAAATTCTAAGAAAGAGGGCTCTAGATACAACTTCATTGTAAGTCGATATGGCCTATGAGCAGCCATGTCTATATTTCTAATAACATATTACAATTAGACTAAATCAAATACAGACAGTATTTAGAAATATCTCATTCGTCATGGAGCAGTGAAGACATTCATCGTAACAACATAATGCAAAACACTGAACGCAAGGTAAATGCACTTTGAAAAGCAAGATAATAAAATATTTTTCGGGGAGGGACTGAGCCCCCAACAATATGTAAAACTGTTTGCAAGGGGTCCACACCCCTGAGCCACTAGAAATCACTCCTGCGATTTCTCACTCTATATTAATTTTTCAGTCAATAAAATACAGCCTGAATTTCTAGAAGTTGTATCCTAGGCCTTCAACGACCAGGGTTAAATGCTGCTTTATTCCATTCCTTATTCGAACTTCTCTAATTAGCGCCAATGCAAAAAATTTTCCTCGATGAAGTGCCATAGTCAGTGAAACATCAGTGCTTGCTGTTTTCGGTAGTCTCTTGTCAGGGAGCAATGCTGTCTATTTTTTTTCTTTTTAGTAAGTAATGTCGGGGAAAGGCCGTAGGGCCTATAACAATGCCCCGAAAAAAGGAAAAACTGAGAAAACGAGGGAAAGTTTAAGTAGAAAGGGAGACAACATCAAGTTTGTTGTTAGATTTAAAAGACGGCAAGTTGTAGGATTCAGGGAAAGTAAAGAGTGGCAATGAGTTCCACAGATGAGAAGTTCTGGGAATGAA
>OLMO02000009.1:16339854-16369348 GCA_900291935.2 Cassiopea xamachana | reverse complement strand
ATATATATATATATATATATATATATATATATATATATATATATATTTAGTAAAAGGATGAAAAGCTGTTGTAACGAAATTCATGCATTCATGCATATGTGTTTGCTTGTGTTCTCATGTAATGCGTAATGGCCGCACGGTTGCTATGTGCTTCCATGCTTCCTGTAGTATCGTTTTGTAGCTTCCTGTTTTGTAAATATTTATACAAATAAATAAGAGAAGAAAAGAAAAGTCTTGTGATCAACATTCGAAAGGGATTAAACTTTTCCGCTTCATGCATATTCAAGCAATTAGAGAGGTGTTGGGGAGGCTGCTTTCACGTTTAATTTCTAATCCAACATGAAATTTGACCAGCCATCAATGTGTAAATGTGTTCCAAAGATGACCATTTAAACATGACTTAAGCAATTGGCCTTGGTCTCATGATGCATATCATGTATCGTCATTAGGTCGAAAAAGAGCAGAATACCCTTGCAGAGACAAAGGTATGTTATTCTATTCTGTAAGCTACAAAGAAATAACAAGTATTGAATTTTAGATATGGCTTCTGTTTTCTCTCAGATCTAGGAAGTATGCGAGCTCGGCCCAAGGATCATTGATAACTTCAGTGGTTTCCATCCTTACACTTCCTAATGAGGTTTTTTCTTGTGGATCAATGACTTTAAGATTGGTTGAAAACTCTCTTTAAAAAATCAGTCCTTTTCATTCAGGCACTTTCTGTAACTTTCTTGGTGTCTTTGGACGATTTTAATCTGCTTGCTAGCTATATTCTTTCAGTAATTTGCTTACGTTGGCGTAATATTGAAATCACTTGGGTCAATGTTGGTATTTCTTGACGCCCAAAGCCAAATGAGGTTCGGAAAAAGCCAAAGCAGTCAAAATCACATCAAACTTGAAAAAGAGCATAAGGAGCAATAGAAAATTAAATAGCGTGACTTGTAATGGCTGCATTATAAATCAGAACAACGCCATAAAGCAGTTTTAATACTATACTATACCAATCTGGGATACTGTAGATAAACACAAAGTAGCGAATGAAATTTGGCTTTTTCATTACCAATGCCAAGATCATTACAAGCATGTGATTGTTAGTCATACATTTTCTTTGAATTGAATAGGTAAATGTTTTGAGCAGTTGAGTTAATCTTGCATAGAGATTAAAAAGCCAAATAATTGAGCTTAGCCAAATATATTGTATCTATCAAGCAAGTCTTAAAACCACCAAATTTTTTAGATTTGGCTTAGAAAAGACCAATATACCAACACTGATCTGGATGTTCTAACATGAATGATCACTCAAGTATTATTGTTTGTTTGAGGAACCAAAAAAGATTGTGATTCGTGAGCCATTTAAACAGTACAAAAGCCAAGTGAATGTACAGAAAATCTTCTCTAACTTCTCTAATGGAAATATGGTAAGCTATTCTATTTTGTAAATTACAGAAAAGGAGAAAGTGTCGAGTAATGAATGTAGCAATTTTCTAATGATGTACTTTCATTGAAAAATCTACTCACTACAGCCTTGTTCACAATACACAAGCCAACCTGGGTTCAGCCTAGGTTGAATCCAACCCAGCTTCAACCTAGTTTGGATTCTTCCTTGTGAACATAGCTAACCTAGGTTCAACCTGGGCTAGATCTGACATCTCTTCAGAGGTGAGCCCAACCTAAGTTCAACCTGAGTTAGTGCCGTGTGAAAGGAAACATGAGTTGAACTTTGGTTAGCTTTTGCAATATTGCATGCGTCCGTAAACACCGACAGTTTTTACTATCGATATAGTTGCGTTGCAATGGGTGTCAGAATGGAAATTTTCCTGCGAAAATCGAGCATTATTGTATTACGCTCGCTAATCAATCGATTTGTGGTAGATTTTAATGTCCATGATATAGTGAATTGCGCACGCGTTTAAAAGTTTGCCAAGGTTCAGCCTTGGCTCATGTACACGCGAGCTTTCGAAAAGCTGCCATGTGAACAAAAATGGGTTGAGCCTGGGTTTGTTTGCTTTGTATGAATAGGGCTTAGGTTAGGGCTATTGAATTAATTTTTAAGTCAGGCCACATGTCAAAAGCCAATGCCTTCAGCTGGGCCGCACACGTCCAGCTATCAGTACAGTGGTATGGAGATTTAGAAAAATCAGTTGAACTCCGCTTGGGAATAGGGAAGTAGAAATTCAATTTGGACTTAGAAACTTTTGCATTCCCCAGATATGAGCTAGTATGGCTAAAATTACTCGGTAACATATTCTGTCCATAATTCCAGAGGCTAAAATGGGGGTCTGGGGGACTCCTCTAGAAAAGTTTTTGCAATTGCACTTTCTACAATTTTAGGAAATACTTTTTTGCAAGATAGATGATGTACTAGAACTTAAATAGTCTAACATTATCAAACTTCAATTTCTTTAGTTAGTTTCTTTTAAGCATGTTTCTTCTTATAGGAAGGACCACTCATGCCATTGATGAAAAACAGTATAATAAGACCATTAAAATGATGAATAAATAGCTTCGTATTGACCAATAATCTACTTTACTAAGGTTACAGTGCTCTGATGGCCTATTCTACTTTTCATGGCTTACAGTTAATAGGTATCACCTTCAAAATTTAAAGTTTCAGCATCTAGTTGAACTATTTACGTCATTTTTTGGGCTAGGAAAGTTTCAGCAGTTTTGGAAATTTTAAGAATTATAAATCAGAAAAATAAAATTTTTAATATTTTTCATTCAGCTTCATGAAATGTAAGAAGACCCCATAAAGTGGTACTTTTCAGCAGTCGTAGCACCCTTTATCTCTGGAATTGTTTACTCTTGGCTCAAGATAATTCCAGAAATGGACTCTCTAAATATAAAATACAAGGGTACCAAATTTCAGTTAATCTCCATTTCTATGCAGTAGAATAAAGCTCGCCAGAATGCAAACAAATTGTTGTAATCTGGAGTCCGTAAAATAAAATGAATTTGAAATGCCCATAGCTTTTGACAGAATTGTTTTATTTATTAAGCTGAAATTTTCAAGAGTTTGTTTTCTCTGTAGAAGCAGTTTTCGATGAACATTTGAAAGAAATTTGAGATGGGTCGCAGGGGAACTTTGCAAAAATTGGTCGATTTTGTATGGAATTACACTCGCAGCATTGGAAAGGCAAATGCTAAAACTGCAGCCTTGACATCTTGCTATCCGATTAAATTGGAAAATTAGGTCCTTAACACAACTTATACCAATGCTTGAAAATCTTTCAAAATCAGTATCTCCGTACGCTACTTACATCTAGCATAGCAATCCTAGTTCCCAGATTCGGTGCAGTGAATAGAGTTGCAGTGTAGATCACATCTTTATTTAACCTCAGTGATATTTTGCTGGAGTGATTGAGCCTAGCATAGATATGCCTAGCAGTTCTTATTATCCAAACAGTTACAACGCAGTGGGTGTCTGAATGAATATTTTCCTAAAATCATTGACAATTATTATATTCTTCTTGCTTAGAATTTGATTTAAGGTTTTTATCTTCATAATAGGTAAGATTCGTATTTGTTCAAAAGTTAGCTCAGATTTAAAAAGCTGGTTGAACCTTAGTTATAACTAACCTAAGTTGAACCTGAGTTGTTTTGCGTCGTGTAAACAAGGCTTACATGGTTGCACACGACAATATTTCTGATTATGGTTCTTAAGAAATGGAACTGAAATCCCACGTATCATTAAATGCCTATAAATTCAAAATGGGTGAATACGAACTTGTGATGCTTGTTTTAGAACAAATAGAGGTGCCATAAGTTGCTGTAGTGCCGCAGATTTTTAAGACTGTACTTTCTATGTCGTTAGTTAGCGATAGGAGGCCTAGTACTTCTGACTAATATTGTGTACGAGCACTATCGAAATAAAGCAAATCTGCCGTAGTATTGTCGAGATGTTATTGCAATTGTAGTTACTTTGAGGAAATTCTTCTGTATATTTCTTCGATATTTACCCACGAGTCTCTTTCAGCGATAACACATAATGATGTAAATTAAAATGTATAAAAATTGTTACAATATGGCATAAAAAAGGAATACTGCTATATACGATACGTTTAGAAGTAAATAAATGCTGCTCTTCCTAGAGACCGTAGGTTTGGGGAGTTGCTAGTGTAGAAAGTACGCTTTCAATTTTCTTTTGAAACCGAAAATTGTGGGCTGTTCCTTATCTGGAGAGGCATCTCGTTCCACAATTTAACCGCAGAATAGTGAAAACTTCTTTTGGAAAATTGTAGGTTTTGATTTGGAATACTGATATCATGAAAGTTTCTTGTCTCATATGCAGATATCTGAGATATCTGAGATATCTTATGGTGAATTTTACATGAAAAATGCCAGAATATATGTTATCAAATGTCTTGTATCTCATTACAGCCTTATCATATTTAGTAAAGTGAATGACTGATAGCTAATTACACACCCACTCGTCCTTTGAATGTGCGTTTTTAAGCAGTGTATGAGCCGTGTCTTGGAAATGCTGTAAATGATCTAGTTTTGTATCAGATAAGTATTTAAATATTTATTGCATTGAGTGTTTCATCTCGTGCTTTTCAAAAAGTAACCTCTTTCTCTGTAAGGAACCTTTCTGTGTCAAGGAGAAAGTATAAATGTTCAACAGTAATCAGCATAATCTTTCCCATTGCGCTTATCATAAAATTTCACAGCGGGGTGAAGCGTAGTTTTCTGTGGTACGTCGAGCATATTTAAATTGTAACAGAATGCTTACATCAACTTTTCTTTCTGTAGCTAGCAACTAGCGGTATGGACATTCTAGACAAAAAAGGAAAGGGTGCACAACTTTCAAGAAATTTTTAAAATTCAAACTTATCCCCCGCTGCCAAGAGTTTTAAGCGACTGGTCTATTGTGCCAAACAGGCGACCCATGTTGCCCCAACTTTCAAAGAACTAAAATAATCTGAACTTCTAGAAGAAATTTATAACTAATGAATATATCCTGAAAATATAATTGAAAACAGTCAAGGAGACCTGAGATGTGAGACTTCTATTTATGTTTTTCCAGAATATACTAAAGTTTAAAATATGGTAAAATTTTCCTAATTGGCTATTTTTAGCAGATCTTGACTGCTCTGTGATTTACATTGAAGTGAAATTATAACATGTGCTTTCTTGATTTATAGAGAAGGATTGTGTGATGCACTTCAATGACTTTATTTGGTAAATATGTGTGTAGGCAAGGAGAAGAAGCATAATAGTAACTGCAAATAACCCATTTTACCCCACTGACTCTACCCACCCTATTACTTTACATGCCTAAAGGACGCAACATCTGGATTTGCTCACTCACAAAAAATGACGACCCTGTTGGGAAATAGGGCACATTTACCTTAGAACTTGAACGTGTAGCGGAAAATTTTCCGCGTGCAATTTGCAAACTCGTACATGCTCAATGTCAATTTACGTTGATGTTTGGTAATTTGGCATATACAGAGCAGTTGAGGGGCATAAATTACAGTTTTCTACTGCCAAAACAATTTGCAACGCAACAATGAGTGTAAATGTAAAGCTTTTCTGATGGCAAGCCCCCATTTTCAATTTGGCAGTATGCTCACCATAAAACAATATTTTGGCACACCATTGCTGATCTATTGGAGGAGATCTGTTACAGAGAACAGTTATGACTCTTAACTGGACTTTCAAATCAACCAACAGAAGGTACTATGGCCCCGTCTTCTAGTCCTAGTCACATTCAAATTAAAACAAGCTTATGAAGCAGAGTAATTGTGAAAAGCCTATTAATGCCTCTATAGCCAAGGGGGCAAGAAAGACTGAATTCTAATCGATATCTATATTTAGTTTTGTTGCGATGTTGTGCTTGAATCATAGTGTGCCGGCAATTGTCCAGACTGAAATACACTTGGCACCAGGAGTGATGTCGACAACATGACGTGCACATATTGCCCTATATTGCAGTTAGTTTGCAATGTTCGTTCATCAACAAGAGGCACCAGCTTTACAGTGTTTCAATGGCCAAGGTCGCATTTCATAAGTTCTGACAATGCAATTGCGCGACATCTTCATCAATAGAGAGTTGTCGAAACGCTATGACACGCGCTGCTACGCCTCACGGGAGACTAAGTACCACCACCCGCTCTCAGGCGTAACATAGCAGCTCATTTTGGGCCTAGGCAGAACAATAATATTGCTGGCGTCTAGCTTAAATGTCGAATCCAACAATGTGTGACAGAAGAGAATTTAAAATACACAGGGCAACAGATTCAACATTCAGCTGTTCATGAATATTCTTCATACATTGAAAATCAACTTTGTTACAACTAGAATGTAAACATAAACGATACAAGATTTCACTCTTTTCCTTGGCACAATTCGAGAACTTCACAGGCACATTCAAGCCTAAATAATCATGCAATTCATTTACAGTAGTTATTCACATTACATGGAATCTTCAAGTGTCCCCTGTATGGCAATTAAATTCACACATTAACGTTCTTCTATGGACTTCTGCTGACATACTATTTGAGGCCATTTTCACAGTGACTTTTGGAACGACGTTTAAATAAGTTGACGGCTTATTTAATAGTTAATTCGCCTCTGTTACTAGAACGAGAAACTAACTCGATTAGTAAAATAAACTTGATACTTGAAAAGCGGAAAAAACGGAAAATTTTACCTTTGGAGGACGTTTTATCAGTACACCTCACTACGAGCAAATCTGTGTAGTGAAAATGCATACTACACCTCAGCGGTCGCGATATCCCCAAATCGCGTTAGAGCCCAGTCTTCACTGAGGTGTAGTAGATAGTTCCGTTGTGTTTCGGAAACTCTCTAATGGCATGCTAGTGTTGAGCTCCTGCCATGAGGCATGGCAAAAGTGATGGTACAGATAGTTTGAAACGAGCTAAACTCACTTATTCACTGCCCTACAAGAGCTTTCTTTCTGTTGCAGCACGGTTCTGGCTCGACGCCTGAACCAAGTCTTAGAAGAACTTGGGAAGTTCTTGAATTCTATGAATTCTTAATAATTTTGAACTTTGTATGCGAGCAACGTAGTATAATATCTTATCAACGCCTTGAATAATACTCCTGAAAACTAACTGCACGTGCTCTAATCTAAACTACTAATTTATGATAATTTATGATGACTAAATATGGATGAACATTATATCTCCCCCTTTCTAGATTAAGTGCTTGGGTCCATAAGCGTTTGTTTCTAAAATGTCCAAATCGAATTAATCAAGTCCATATAACAAAACGAAACAGTAACGAATATGCGAATAAATGAGTTTGAATATATAACTCAAATGTCATTAACAATCATAATTGTTTTGATCAAACTTCTGAGTCCTTTGTCGATTCCTTCGCGGATATCTTACTTGCAGTTCATTTTCTTGCACATTTTGCGGTTGATGAACAAAACTGCCTTCATTTAAGTCATCTTCAATTGTTTCACTAATATCACCAATACTATCATTCTTTGGTATGCGTTTATAAAAAGAGATGTTTCTTGTAACATAATGTCCATTTCTCAATGCTGTAATTGTAGTTCCTTTCACTTTATCAACTTTAGATGGCTTTGGATCAAACTTTGGCGAAAATTTCTTTCGATGCTTCTGGCGAATTAATACAAAATCACCTATTTGAATGTCCCTCTTTTGTCTGCATTTTCCTTTATTTTTTCCTTGGTCTTTTCGTCATTTTTGCGAATTTCTGCAACTATTGGGCACTTATTTTCATCAACTCTGCTTGATAATTTCGTCCGAATTTCACGATTGAACAGGAGTTTGGCAGGCGAGTGTTTTGTTGTCATGTGAGGTGTTGCTCTGTAATTCAACAAAAATTGATACAATTCTCTTTTCCAATCTTTCCCTTCAATTTGCGCTGTTCAAATGGTCTTTTCCAGTACTATATTGAAATTTTCAGCTTCCACATTCGCTTGTGGCCATAAAGGAGCTACTGGAATAACTGATATTCCATTTTTATCGATGTAATCTCTCAACTCTTTGCTGTTAAAGGGTGGTCCGTTATCAGTTTTGACTCTAGACAGTAAACCATGAGTTGCAAATATAAGACTGAGGTGAGTAATTGTAGTAAATGCAGATGTTGATTAAACGATTGCAATTTCTGGATACCTGGTATATGCATCTTTGACCACTAATATATACTCACCAGTAGGAAATGGTCCACAATAATCAAGGTGTAACGTGTGCCAAGGTGTAGGTGGAAGTTCATTCATCCGAAGTGGGGCAGGCTTACTTGAAGTAGTGACAGCTTGGCATGGAATACAATTGTCAATCATGTGTTTTACATCTTTATCAATACCTGGAAATCAGATTTTCTCTCTTATAAGCTGTCTTGTCTTTGCTAGGTCTTGGTGACTTTCATGGGCTATTGAAATGGCTTTAGCTCTTCACATTTGAGGAACTATAAGACGTGAAACTCAAAGTGTAATGTTCTTGTTTGCATTGACTGTTAATTCATAACAGATTTTGGCGAATGATTTTAATTCGTATGTGTTGACACCCTTCGATGCAGCTGAAATTGCATTCAGTTTGTTCCACGGAATTTTCTCAATGATATCAATAAGTATTTGTAACGTTTTATTAGCAAGAGTAGCATCTTGTATCTCATTCATAGTCATTGCTTTTGGGATTGCATGGTGAGCAAGAAATTTACATATTCTTCAGCCAGTGTTTTGTCAGGGTTTCTTTTTCTGTTGTCATTTCGAATGTGTCGCGAAAACTAATCTGACAGGATTTCTTTTCCTTTCTTGTAAATAACATCAAAGTCATAGGGCTGCAGTCTTAAAAACTAACATTCTATTCTCGCGGAGGGTCTTGAGCTTGGATTGTATAGTATCATCTGTATAGGTTTACAATCTGTAAACAATGTAAATTTTGCTCCATACAAAGAAAAGTGTAAGCGTTCTATGGCCCAGATATTTGCCAATGCTTCCTTCTCGGTTTGAGAAGAGCGGCGTTCAGCGTCTGATAGCATTCTGCTAACATGCGATACAATTTTCCTATCATCTTTACCAGGGGTCTTTTGTGATAAGACTGCAGGAAGCTTGGTAGGCGATGCATCAGTAAACAATTCTGTCCCTTTACTTTTATCAAAATAAGCTATTACTGTGTCACTGGTGAACGCTTGTTTTATGGTATCAAACGGCTGCAGTGCCTTTTGAGTCCAGCTGAAATTATTGTTTTTGCGAATTAACGCCCGTGGGGAGCGCTGAGATCACTGAAATGAGGGATGATTTTTGCGCACTAGGTTGCCATACCGAGAAAACTTCTTATATCTTTCACAGATTCCAGCGGAGGAGCGGTGTGAATTGCTTCAATTTTTATAGGGTCTGCGGAAATTCCCTGAGCGGAAAATGTATAACCAAAAACTTTGATCTTATCTTCATTCATCTTGCATTTGTCTTTATTCAGGGTCAAACCAACTTCTTGAAATCGTTTACAAACATTATGGAGTGCACGGTCATGATCAAATTGAGTTTTTCCAAAAATAAATGGATCGTCGCTAATGTTTAGGACACCGTCTATGTCAGCAGCTTGCTTTGAAGTGGAATGTTGAAAAATCTCGCTAGCGCAGGACGTTCCAAAATTTAGACGTTTATATCGCATTAAACTTTATGAGTGACAAAAGTTGTTATAGCGTGACTTTCTTCCGATAAAACCAATTGATGATAGCCTGAGCGAAGATTAAATTTTGAAAATACCGCGGCACCATTAAGGGCGTGAATTAAATCGTCGACAGTAGGGCTTGGATAATGTTCACGTTTGATCGCGCGATTTGGCATACGCATTTCTACGCACAATCGAACAGTATCATCATTTTTAGGAATAATTACAACGGGAGATAACCACGGCATACTTGTTTCGACTGAAACTGGCTCAATAATTCTTTGTGATTCCAAATCTCGAAGAGTTGCGGTAACTTTCTTGCGCAAGTGGAACAGAATGCGGCGGGCAGCTTGAGCGACTGGGTGAACACTTTCATCTATGTGCAACTTCACTTCAAAAATCTTAAGCTTACCAATTCCTCAAAATATTGATGGGTAATTCTGCTCCAAGTCATCAACTGTAGCAAGTACATTATCGTTGTTCTGAACAGTATTGATGTCAACACGAATTAAATCAAGGGCAGAAGTAGTTTTGTAACTCATCGATGAACCAGACATTCCTTTCAAAACATGCAGAGCAGCAGGGGTGAATTTACGATTAGTCTCAATAATAGTTGTAAATTTGCCAAGTAATGGAAGTTGTTTATTTGAACCGTATGCAAATAATTTTGTTGATGTATGGCCTAACTGGATGCTTTTTGTTGCTTTAACTGATGGAAAGTAACTTCGTCGATAGTGTCAAGAGAAGCTCCAGTATCTACGATCATTGTAATCAGTATGTCGTTGATATTGACAATGACTTTAGGAATTTTGCTATCTGCCTTTTTCTCGCATGTAAAGGTATTTCCTTCCTCATTGCTGTCAGTTTCTTGATGGCTTTCCTCCTTGTCGTGAACTTGATGAAGAGAGCCTGACTGATGAGTATGTTTAGAAACTGAACGTTTCTTCTGACAAGACTATAAAACTGCATGCGATTGATATTTTGGACGGCTCTTGCAAACTCTCGCGAAGTGTCCCGTTTTACGACACTGGCGACATGTTTCCTCTGTGGTGGGGCAATGTTTGTTTCTGTGAAACCATGAAAATCCACATCTGTTGCACTTTTAAGTCACGCGTTTCTTTACAAATTGGACTGATTTTGCTTCTGATTTCTCTAGGCTTACCTCAATATCTTTTGCTTGCGCTTTATTAGCTTCTAGAGCTCTGGCTTTGGACAGTAGGCTTTCAAGCGTCAGCTTTTCTTCTCGCAATGCAAAACTGCGTAGAGATTTTGAAACAAAATTCTGTATAATTGGAGCCTTTAACTCTATTTCCAAATCTGCAAATTCGCAATGTGCAGCAAGCTTACGAAGACGAGTAACATATTGATCAGTTGTTTCCTCCATGTTCTGCTTCGCCTGGCGGAATTGAAATATTTCAAAATCGACATTCTTTCGGGGCAAAAAATAAGGATCGAGCTTTGCAATGGAAGTTGCATAATCTTGGGCTTCACCTTCTGCAACAGGTAATGTTTCGTATGGCTCTTGAGTTGCAGCACCCGCTTGATATAGTAAAAGAGCTCGTTTTTGTGCATCATTTGTAACGTTGACGGCAAGTATTTATGTCTCAAAGTGGTGCTTCCATTGAGTCCAACGCTGGCCTAACGAGGACGGATCGGATACAGAATCAAATTGTGGAAGAGGAAAAACATCAATTCTACCTGCAGTTGCCATTTTGAGAGCGGTTCTGAGAACGAAATACTGACGAAACGATATGATGCAGGGATACCTCATCGCCATTATAATGTCTGATCAACGCCTTGAATAATGCTCCTGAAAACTAACTGCACGTACGCTAACCTAGACTACTAATTTATGATAATTTATGATGACTAAGTATGGATAAACATTATACGTAGTTGCAGGTCCTAGATTGCTGGTCAACTTGCATTGGAAATAATACAAAGAAATTTTGTGTATTGTGCTTAGATATTTCCAACTGAGGAGGATCTTAATGGTAGTGTTCAAGTGAATGATAGTGATAGTGGAGGAGCAGATAAACCTGTTACAAATGGAGAAAATTACACAAGAATAAAAGGTAGGAGCGTTTTCAAATTGTAAAATTTAATAAAAATGGACTTCTTATTTTGATTTTATCGTACCATTTCTTCCAATTGGAAGCCAATTATCAGCGTTTGATTGTTGATTCTAACAATATGTTTTACTACCAATGTTTTGTTTTTTAACTTTTGTACTTCCTTTTCTACAACTTACCACATCATTGAAAGTATGGGACTTTAGTGTCATGTCTATGCGGATGATGAGTAAATATACATATTGTGCGTATCATGCAAGCCAAATGTAATCCACTCGTTAAGGCAAACGTAGGATGGCATTAAAGAGGTCAGCTTGTGGATGTCTGCAAATAGCATCGATTTCGAGGAAGACAAAACGAGACTGCTTCAAATTGACAAAGCACTGTTTGAAAGTTTCTAGTACCACTCTTTATATCATCGGATTGAATAAAAATGAAAATAGTTTGGAGGTTTTATTTCCTTTGCATCAAGTCAAAATACCAAGAATAAAATTCAACTAAGCTAATCATAATGGAAAAAGACGCTAGGTCATCCAGCTTGTACTGTGAAACTACCATGGGTGGCAGTTACCATATTCCTTATTAGAAAATTCAGAAAGTTAGAAATTAAACAATGATGTTGAAAAGAAAACCCACATCAGACGAAACAGCACTGATGCGCAAAGAAAAACAAAAGCCAAATGTGAAACAAACAAGAATCAAACTAACAATATGTTTTATTCCAGCTACTTACCACAGGCCTGTCTTTGTTTTTGGTGTTGGCAATAGAATATATTGTTTCCTCCTTAATCTTCTCATATCTTCATTGTTTCCAAAGAGCGGGTTGGGGTAAAGAGCTTATATTTTTTAGCGAATATATCACTTCCTCAGTCATAAGACTGATAATTGAAATCTATTTCCATAGTCATGCACAGAAGCGTCCTTTTTCCAAATTCCTATTCAATATGAGATACTGGTATTGATATTTGAGTGGATCAAGAACTTTGCTCAAGAATTAATAGCTAATTCATTGAAGAAACACATAGTAGCATATGTAATGCACCTAAAAATATCAGAAGTCGTTGCGTGTAAAATTACAATCTATTTGATGTAAAGGAAAATTACACTAGCAGTTGCCACTTTGCATATTACTACACTCTTATGGGTTCATAAACTTGCAAATATTTCTTCTACTTCAGATCGTATTAGCATTGAAAACATCAAAAAGTATGAAGATCTCTTTCCAAGTAATGCAGTCTTAGAAACTGAGAAGGAAGTGCTCATCAAAAGTCATCCTGTATTAGTATGCTATATTCTATTTCACCTTTAATTAATTAGGTTGACTAGCTTTTATTTGTCCAAATGCTTCTAGAAATCTTAAATACGGAAATGATAATATATTGGTAGATACACTATCCTTTCAGTGAACTAGAAAATTCATTTAATGAAGATCATTATAACCAGTTATTACTTATAAATAGTCCTTTATGTACAACGGAGCAGAAAGTGAGTAAATGACAATGAAAAGACGAATAGCTAATGTCATTTAAAAATAAGCTTGACTATTCCTCTAATTTTTGCAAAGCTTCTCTGCTATACAAGCTACTTAAATTATTGTATTGTCTGGGAAAGACAACTGACTTTCCTGTACTTTTGAAATGCTATTGTATGTCATTATTTCAATTTATCCAGAGATTTAGGGATGCTCTGAAGAAGAGGAATTATAGACTTCTTGCAGAAATTTTATCGAGGCAAGCACTGGATATCTATCCATATCTCTACTGCAATATGGAAGATTACTTGGAAAATAGTGGGTGGGAAAAGGTGCACTATCTATGATTACATATTTGATTTTAATTTCTGTTTGTTTTTTAGTAAGTAATGTCGGGGAAAGGCCGTAGGGCCTATAAGAATGCCCCGACAAAGAAAAAACTGTGAGAGAATGGGGAATTTTAAGTAGAGAGAGAGATAAGATCAAGTTTTTTAATATTAGATTTAAAAGACGGCAAGTTGTAGGATTCAGGGAAAGTAAAGAGTGGCAATGAGTTCCACAGATGAGAAGTTCTGGGAATGAAAGATGACTTGTGAGATAGAGTTCGTGAATTAGGTAGTGTAACTTGGAAAGGGTGTGAATAGGTAGAGCTTCTGGTGGTTCGAACACGCCTCACTGGATCAGGAATAATATTCTTGATTTCCTGAGAGCAATTTCCGTGAAAATAGCGGTAGAAAATGGAAAGATCTGCAACAAGACGACGATGGGAGAGAGACTGTAGAGAATTAGTGAGGTTTGGATTGTTGATGAGACGGATCGCTTTAGACTGGACTCTATCACGATGGAGAGAAGATTTATTAGCACCACCACAGAAATGAGAGCAGTACTCCGGAGAAGGACGAATCTGGGATTTGTATATAGTTAATATTTGAGAAAGTGAGGAATAGCCACGGGTTCTAGAGGGAAAGCTAAGTTTCTGAGATGCATGCTTTGCAATGGAATTGATATGGGGTTTCCAAGTGAGATTAGATGAAATAGAACGACCAAGTTGAGTGAAAGAAGATGAAATGTCCAGTTTATGGCCGTTCATGAAAACAGGGGGAGATCTTGGTGTTGTTTACGTGATATGAAAACCTGTGTTGTCTTTTCTTCATTGAGCTTAACAAGGTTGTCACTACCCCACTTTTCTACATTTTCAAGTCATTGGTGAGAAGTGAGGCTGAGGTGTTACGATATAGTGGTATATTAGAAAGTTCCTGAGAAAACTTTAGTTTGCTGCACAATTAGGATTTCTTATCTTCATCTGCTTGTAGGCTGATCTGCCTGGATTGGCCTGTAAACCAAGGGTGGGCAATTAATTTCACCAAGGGACATCAATGAGAATCCTAAATTGTATCATAGGGCCACCAACTATCTTCCATTGTAAATTCTCAAAATCAGCATTTTGAATAGCTGTTATTAATAATCAGAAGAGCAAAGCACTCTGTAAATTTTTGTATTAAGTTATGTAAAATTGCTGTTTATAGGTCAAATAGGTAAACAAATACAGTTATTCAATCAGGGAAATCAAATTTCTACTTACTACTCTTCACAAACAATAATTAGCAACAAGCAACTTTGCAGATTTACAGAAATACATCAATACAGCAAACAGTAACTTGTATTGTTTTCCACCTCGTGTCTCCTCTTCAGTGAAGATTTACGCTCTATTTTGGACTTGAAAAACATTGAAATCTGGTCGAATACCTGAAGTGGCAATGCAAAGGGCAGTGGAGAAATGGTCATCGTTCATAGATGGTCTGTGTTTAGATTTGTTGAACTTCATCATTGAGAATGTCTGGACAGCATGATATGTAGCTCCAAAAATGACTAGGATCCTTAAAATTCCAAAAGCAAGAGTGTCCTCAAGAATGACCTGAAGTACTTTGCCAGAAGTGTGCCAGACTGCAAGTCTATGAGCTTCCATCTGAACCTTACTTGCTGCATTATCCCCACTAAAGTTGTAAGGAGAAAAAACCATGTGCTTTTCACTCTCCAGAGTTTTGAAATCTTGAAATCGCCTTCAAGTTTCTGCATTCAATGCTTTTAGCATATTTGAGTCCTTTTGGTAGTGATTACCTGGTCTTTTGGCTTCCTATAGTTTTTGCAAGTGCGTCAGAATATTATCTTTCAATTTTCTTGAGAGAAACTGCAATTTTCTCATGAGAATTTACATCTCATGCCCAAAATCATATGTGCCCTGCAATTTGACATTTAGTTTCCCCTTTAGTCTATTCACATATACAGCAAATCAGAGATCTGCCACCCAGTCTCTATCTGAAAGTTCTGGGATGTCATGACCTCAACACAGAAGTCCTGAATCTGATCCCTTTCGTTTCAGAAACTTTTCAGTACCTTTCTAAGACTGAGCAACTAATAGCGTAGTGGTAGCTTATCTCACCATGTACAATCTGATTTTCTTCCAAAACTCCAGGAAATTTTTTGTGATTTAATGCTCTCGACTTGCCGACGTCAATTTTTGTAGTTACAGCATCAATAACACGTTTAATTTTTGACATGTCGTACACAGCACTTCCTGATGTTCAATGCAATGCAAAAAACATGTCAATTTCTCCCCAGGGTTAATTTCTGTCATTTTATCCTGCATTTTCTTTAAAAGTCCAATATTTTACCCGTCAGATTTGGACATCCATCTTTTGTGGCAACTGCATGCTTGTCTGATTTCAGTCCAAACATGCACTTACCTCTCTGAACAAATAATTCTCAGTGGTTGCTTATTTAATCGACTGCATGGTGGCAACTCTTTTGTGATTTGAATTTCTGCAGTTATCCCAAGCAAGACGATAAATACCTTGGTGGTGTAACTTACATCGCAGCTCTCATTGAAAGCTAGAGAAAAATAATCACATTCGTCTGCTTTGTTCTTCGGCCGAAGTTCAAGTTTCCCGCGATGTCCCCAATCTGCGCCATTACAGTGCATCGAGAGAGAGTAAAACACTCTTAGAGGGGCCTCTTTTCTCCGGGCTTATCAACACAGCAAAGTATTCTTAACAATCTCTCCTTAACAAGCTCTCCATAAAGAGACGCCTTAGTTTTCTGTCGAATTGAGAGAACTGACATAGCTTGTCCTGACAGCTGCAACTCTGGAAGTGTGACTTACACCTGCAACAACTCCTTAATCCAAAAGCCTAAATTATTCCTTGGGCGCACCCTCCTTGCCCCTTAAAGTCCGCCACTGATTTTGCAGTAAATACTTTATAGCAGATGATGAAATACTTAGGGCAGAATGAGGTCATACGAGAGAGAAGAACGAATATAAGAAGATAGTGTGAAATTGGGAGGAGTACTTGTGACCAAATTCTGGCAAAATCGTCACTAGGCTATACGATTCTGCAGATCCTTTTCATTTCATTTCATATTCACTATTTACAGTTGGTTGTTTGTAGCATTTTTATGCTAATTAAGACCAACTTTCGAACATTAATATCTGGAAAAACATTATTGCAACAATAAAAGGCAATAGAAACAAAAGGAAGACGGACTAGTACCTTGTATCAAATACTAAATAACTGTCACATCCTTCTATTCTTAATAGTAACGTGTAGCCTAGTATAGATTTGAGAACATTTTTTGCAATCATTTCTCCCAACTTCTCCTAATATATTTGTACTGCATTCCTAACGAACACAGCCTGGAGTCATGTGCTCCTTTGCAGTACCACATGATGTCATCAATCTATTATATCAGTATGCACAAGGACTTTGAAATGCTTTTGTTTTTCAAAGGCTCCTTCGTAGATTTTGCCCACTTTATAGTGGGCTATCATTTGCTAGTGATATGATAGTTATAGTATTTTCCACCTACGGGAATTTTATACCCACCACCTACTGGGCAAAGAAAGTTCGAGCTGTGTCCTTTGAGTAAAGTACTTAAGTTTCACCAAATACGTTGTGACTGATATAGCAAAATATCATTTCATTACCGCCCTGTGGATAGGTTCTGCCCCTTGCCCTCTTGTTCCGCAGGCGTCACCTGGTTGAATTGCGAGATGTATTGTATCTTCTAAACCTTTAATTTTCTGAGAAACACTGTACTGAACAAGATCTCATTGAAATTTTTCCAGAAAATGAAAGGATATATTGGAAATTCTGCAACATCTACACTAACCAAGTGGGTTTTTGAGAACGTGTTTAAAGAGGATGGCAGGCCAAACCTAAAGGTTGTTTACATCGTTCTTTATATTTTTGTACCAATTTTTATATGAATATATTTCTTTCTTGATGTTAGTGGCTTCTGTACGCAACTAGCACAAAATCCCGAATGCAAGCCCCCGAATATAAGCCCTTGTTTACCAACCCAAGTCTCCTTCCGTATGTAAGCCCCCAGATTTTATCCCTGGACTTACATTTGTAATTCATTTTGCATACTTAGGACTCAGTGGAGAAACCATTGTTTCCTGTGGTAGCATATATTACACGGCTTTTAAACTGCATATATTCAACGGCATATATTAAACTGGGAATGTTTTATTTCATCACAAAGACTTTGCGTACATCAAGTTTGTCCTTTTTTCTCATATAACGTGTATTCTCTTGGAATTTTTATTCCTCTCCCCTTGCAACCATACACCTTCCGGAGCGGCAAGACTCTCTACAGTGTTATCAATCATGAATCTCTGTTGTTAATTTTGTTCCTTTGCGGAAATTTACTCATTAAGTGTTGCCATAGATCTCTCTAATTGGAAACTGAATTCCGAGTTTTTTTACATACGCAAGTACCTTCTTAACCCAGAATTCTTCGAATACTAGCCCCACACAAGTATAAGGCCACCAAGAAGTGCTTACAAGCCTCTATAAGTCCAAGGCGTATATTGGAGGTTTTTTGGTATATGACATTTGTAAGCTTTACTATAAGGATTAAGCATCAATGCTGGTTGCATGTTGACACCTGAAGAATTGTGCCTTCCGTTATAATTTCCACATCTTTATTCCTAAAAATCTTAACATACTACGACTGTTCATTATCGGCTGGTTTTTCATTGACTCCCACAGTTTGGGCTACTAAAATGCATGCTCTTTCATTTGGAAACGGATTAGTGACAGCGCAGTCTTGTGATCCTCTACACTACTCATCTAAACTCCATTGACATAAAGCTAGTGAATTCAATGTCAAAGTGTACACGAGTTCCTTTAAATATGCTGTGTTACCGAAGCCTACCTCAAAACCCACTATTGGGGTTTTCATTATACTTAAACAGTCACTGGTATTCTATTTCACTCTAATTCCCTGTTCTTCAGGTTCCTAGCACTGCAATATCCTACCAATGCAAGCTACTTGAATTCCTTTTCTCGGAGTTCAGTTTGCAATGCTCTCCTACAATATTTCATAACATTAGATAATTGCTAAGTTCTTATATCTGAAAGCATCATTGAAAATAAGACTGAAAACATAATGAAAATTGAATCCTTTGAGCACTACTGTTTCAAAAGTGATACGCAATGCTAGAATCATCGAGATGAGCCGGTTATAAGATTATTGCAACTGCAACAGCAGCATGAATATTTGGCTAACTTGACTGGGATTGTTTTGACTGGGATTGCTTCTTTTCTAGTGATGTCTGGTCACGCGATTAGAGGTACGAGAAAGACAGACTCTTCGAAGGAGAGCGGAACCCCCTAAAATATTCAGAATAATAAGAATAGGGGCTGAGCCTCCTTCTTTGACACATATGCTCTTAGAACAACAATCCATTGCCATTTTAACGCTTCAATAAAACGACATTTTTACTTTTATTCGATAGATTGCCAATCCAATTCAAGCATTGATGATAAATAGACTCCTATGCCGCCAATTTGAAATCGTGAAAGTTCTCTGGAGATATGACAAAAAGAATGCACTCTCAAATGCGCTTTTGTTATGGATAATAACAGAAGACATTATAAAAATAACTGAAAAGGACAGGACACAATCAACAGAAGAGTTCCAGAAATTTAGAAAGTAAGTTAAAACTATACTTTTCCTTCTCTGGGTGTCTGCAGTAAGTTAAACATGTAGGCATCCCATCCCTTGAAATTAAGATGTGAAATCAAGTCGCTACGTTTACTTACAGAAGTAAACAATATTGCCTGAGTGATTTCTCTTGAAATGGAAGATCCAATTCAAGATCACCTGTTAACGTAAATTTTGCTTATGTATGCAGCAGTAGAAAGAGTTGTTATATAGAGCAGACGAAACGTCATTCCTTTATCTCGGATCAGGCTGGGACCAAATGACCTGGGAACTATAAATTCTTTGATTGAAAGCCACAGTTCTCGTTCCATGTTGACGGAATATACATTCTCTTGATTAAAGCAGTTTGGTTTTATGTATACATTGCATACATTTTCCAGCTTTCTTTGTGCCTAGCACTTTAAATGTGTAAGAGGCTCAAGCGGAAGCTTCTTTCGCAACATCATGGAATGATTCGTGAATACAATAGGCACAGGATAGATTTTGGACAATGGGGATAAGGACTTCAAGTAGTACATCAAAACCATATAATATAGTCAAATGAAGCGAAAACTCGGAATGAAAGGAATTAGTTATCTGCGACCTGCAACCCTGGAACTTCCAAGGACTCTACTCACGTACAACAGAAAAGAAAATACGAAGAATAATGGCACGTTGCTACATTTGAGGTCTTTGTCGTCTTCAAAGTATTAGTGGAAGAGTGACGTGTGTGCTATTTATATCTAGTTTATTGCTTTTGTATGTGAAAGATATTTTGTTTCTCCATTCTTAGACTACAGTGAATTCGCAGTAAGTAGGGTCTGTCATAAGCAGTAATTGTACAATGCACTATTGGCAAATACTGCAATTTTCGATATTCTGCTCTTTAGAAGGTCTGTAAATACTATCTTTATATGCTGCAGATACGTTGGTGATGCAGTTGAACAGTTGTTGAAGTTTGCTGAGATTCACTATGATGAAACTCATGATAATCCTCTACTCTATAAGTGTCAAATCTTGAAGCAAAAGTGCTTTATAGATATCATCGGCATCGTGCAGCACGATCATTTCTTTACACCACCACTTTCAAGAAGAACGGTTGCATCTATGTGGGGTTTGGTATGTAGCAAAACTGTTCTACTGTACATTACTTCTGCAGGTGAAATCCTTCCCACTGAATTGAATTGCCAATGAAAATACACGCTACGTTGTAGTAGTAGCTTGGAGTGTGGTATTTTCTTGCTTAAATATTATTTTCCCAGTTTCTCTGTTTCAGAACTCCTTTCATCTGACAGAAGAGAAAGCAGTTAACGATTCTGCAACAAAATGGGTAAGTTCATGTCAGGCTTGTAGTAAAACAGATTAAGATTATGAAAAATCATTGAGTCTATCATCAACAATCATTAAAACTCTCTCGATAAAAGCTTGGTAACATCGTCATTTTGTAATCAAAGACACACACTTCTTATAAAAATCGTGAAGATTTTGCTTGAAAACATATTCTTCATGTTGTCAAGTATGGTTGAAAAAATACCGTCAGTCCTTGAGTAAGCATCGCGATGCTTAGTCAAATACGAGGATTTTTGGAGTGGCGTGTATTCAATAGTACTTTATTGCATTTTTAAAAGGAATAAACTTCATCTACGTCATAAGCTTGCACCAAGTCCATATCCTCACATTCATTCATCAGAATTGAAAGGCTGCTACGGTGTGTGCACACGATGTCAGAATGAAAAATCTATTTTATTACTACTTGCATCTTAATAAGTAACAGATAATTAAAACTGCATCTTAACAAGTAATAAAAATGCTGTCAGGACTACATTTCACGATTATCTCCCTAGAAAATAGTGCTGAAAATTTGCTTGAAAATGCTGTTAAAGAGAAATGTAATATAGTGATGTGTCTAGACTTACAACGTATTGGATAATTTTGATTAAACAGCATTGATATATAAATATATAAATATATGTATATATATATATATATAATAATGTTAATGTTAATACTTAAATATCAATGCATACAGTATAAGAGGTTTAAGGAAATTTTGGTAAGTTAAAACAAAGCTTCAATATTGAGCCAAAATAGCCGTTCTTGGAAGGAAACGTGTAAGCTTTCAGCAAGTGTATTGATGTTGCGGAGGACACACTATTCCTATGGATATCTAAGCAATGGAACACTATTGTCAAACTATTCAAATCCATATTTGACCTCAGCCCTAACATTCTCACTATAGCTGGTTAATATAGATTCCTGAAGACCATATCACGTTTATGCATGGCAGAAAAAAAATAATTCTCTACATGAACTGATTGGAAGAAAAATCTTCACTTTCGTGAATATCAAACACTTAATAAAGTTATATCATTAGATGTAGTTGTCATGTGTGTATCGCCAGCATGAATGTCTACTCTAGAGAGCACCAAGCAATCTTCAAAGTCAGTAAGGAAGGGCTAATGCAATCCTTGAAAGATGCCCCAATGAACTTCTTATTCCTTGACTTTTGTCAAGTTACAGTGTAAATGAGTTTTCTTCCACTTAAGATTTCCTTTTCTTTTGATACTGTATTTCATAACTATATATATATATATATATATATATATATATATATATATATATATATATATATATATATATATATATTTATTTATTTATTTATTAATTTATTTGTGCTTAGTGCAAAGGCGTCCGATTTCACTAGAATTATAACTCAAACCTTGTGCAACGCACATCTTTAATGAAAACAACTCTGTAATAAAAGCAGTCTGTACACTACAAAAGAAATTGTAGAGGCTCCTGAGAAGTAATTGGAGAAAATATGGGGAGCATTTTCCTAAGTTCCTGTGTTTTCAAAGTGTTTCCCAAAGTTCACTTACAACTTATGTTTCCTAGTGCCCCGTTTACGCAACAGCGAAAGACTAGAGAGCCAAAAATTTCTTAATTAGCATACCATTTAGCTGCGCAAAACTATTTGCATACTCTTTCTTAGATTTTTGTCAACTGATAATTGATGTAAGGGAATAAGTTCATTTTGCAGCATAATTGAGTCATTTAGAAATTTCAATTACAAAACTTCACTACTTTTACCCACATTTTACAGCATACAATGGTTAAGCGGCATTTTCGTATGGTATGTATGCAGTACTCAATTCTTATTAAATTATGTGATTTATTCAACTGTCAGGAATAAATTCAACATGAACGCGTAATAGCGGTTGTTTCTATCTTTTTTGGTTTATTCCAGTTAATTTCTGACTTTTGCACACATATGTCTATCTGCTTACTTCATTAAAACATTTTAAATATCCCATTTGCTTGCTTAGTGAGACTTCAAATATCCAAAATTTTGTTACTCACTACCAATATAACATTTTAGATGCACCAACCAAACGTTAAGCTTTATCTTCATATGGTATGTATGAAATACTAAATTTTGTTTAATGATCCAATTTACTACTTTTCATGCAAACATGAAACCTTGATTTATTTGTATCATTTTCACAGTGGGCATAACATTGGTTAACACATATTTTCCATATGAAATTTCAATGTTCAATTCTGAGCAGATTTTTCGCACTAATTTTAGATATGTATTTAGTTTTTCTCTAGCACGTCAGGTTTTGAGATACAGAAGACCCCAATTTCACAAAAGCCAATTAAAGTTCCACAATTTGCATGAAATTGATGCAGTTACTAATGTACATAATACTTCTTCAGTGTTAAATATTACTTATTTAGTAGATGAAGTGCAACAAGTAGAGTATTTTCCAGCATAATTTATTACCAAATGTTTTTAGAGCCATTTTTAACTTTTTGGCTTAGATGCTATGCATAGTTTGCATGTAAGTGGTTGAGTAAAAGCTTTCTGGGAAATAACAAGGCCCATGATTACAACGATAGTGCCAATAATCTCTTTGAACGCTACAGCACAATTACATGCTGAATGCTAATAAGAATCAACTTTTGCATTCCCATATTGTATTTAATTCTGGGAATCTTAGGAAGTATATAATGAGTAATATGAAACTTTTCCATGAGATAAAAAGGCTATGCAAGGTCACTATTAAATGTGTTCAAATAAAAGCATGATTGCAGATCACTTCTGGATGCTGTAGCGGGATGCTGCCGACAAGATAATCTGATGAATATCACATGAATGATGAATCTAAATTCTTTAAATATTACATCATAGTGTCTGACTTACTTCTAAGGATTTTAATGAATTTTCCTAAAATTTTGGTTATGAAAATAAATTTTCTAGAATTCTTTTTGCAGTATTGATTGTTGAATATGCAAATTTATTGAAAAGAAAATAGATAAAGCTCAAATTGAAATTACCAAAGAAGTAGAGCATTTCACTATAGCATATGATATAAAAAAACATTGATACGGTCTTATTTTTATGATAAAAATGGTTGGAAAGAGTTGAAATAAAGTCCTGGGACCATAGCCGCATAGGAATATCTTCCGTAAGTTATATTTTATTCAGCAAAAAGATATTTAAATCAATTTGCTAAATCGGCTGTGATACCAATTTCGACTTCATACATTTGCTTGTTTTCGATGAATTTAGAGGCCATCAATATCTCAAAAATGTGACGTGTAAGAGAAAAACTAATTACCTATCTGAAATCAACGCAAAAATCTATCTAGAAAGTATATTTAGATCTCAGATGATTAAAATAAGTGACAATTTGTCGACCAGTGTACTTACATGATTTCTATTATACAAATGTAATGAAGGCATATCTCCAATAAGGACAGACATCACAACTTCCATAGAATGTTTTCCACAAATTGTACCTTCATAATGAGTTTCTATCTCAATGTTAGGCAATGAATTAGTGTTTGCTGTTTGTCTTTCATAACATGCCCTTAGGCTCCATATAAACACTTGCCGCATATTAAGTTTCCAGTTTTCTTCCAAGCCCCCTCAACCCTACCAGGACCCCAGCTATTAACTTTTTGATACAAAGTGTTCGAAACAGGTTCCAAGCGAATTTTCTGAACAAGTTTTCCAGTCTGCAAGCTTTTGGTGTTTTTACGTCTCCATTGCTATTCACGCTTAATCTCTGAACATAGAGAGTTGCAACATAACGGATAAGCTCCGTTTTGACTGCTACAGATCACTTGTTAATGCGTATCACAAGTTGTAAGGTTTGACCTTCCATCTACACTAACTACTCCAAGCAATCTGTAGAAAAGCTGATACGGTTCACCGTATCATTTTTACCCTTCTAGCGAGAGCATCAAATGTGATCTTCACTACATAAAATTGTCACTTTAAGGCCACGTCTGCACTGCTACGTATCGCTTTTTGATCCGTTTTACATGATGAAACAGATTCATTGCAAACTCTGAAGGGAGAGCGGCATGTGAGCCAAACAATTGAGCTAGAGAAATTAACATATGCCGTGAAGAAGCAATTAAAATAACATTCCAACTGGAAAGCCCCTAGAAGGGATTGCGTACAAGTTTGTTGGATAAAGAACTTGATGCAATAACAGAACAATACTGAGGAATGCATTAGAATAGGCAATGAAGTAACAATATTGAAAAACCCTTGATCATAAGACGTAAGTCGATCTTCGTTCTTTCAAATTAATTAATGCCATAAGATTAGCTTACGTTCAAATAATATTGTACATCTTTATGAAGAATTTAAGGCTACAATTTGTGCTGCCGCAATCAGCGAGTGTCCTATTAACTCAAACTGCAGGGAGAATGAAACAAACACCTTAGCCTGTTATCAATATTGTTTAGAACCTTACATTAAGTGACGATTCTAGCTAAATAATCGGTTGCGATTTAAGGTTAGCTAAGTAAGCTAAATAAGCTAAATTTAGCTAAAGAAGCTAAATAAAAGTTGCAAATCTTTTTTACAAAAGGTGGGAAATTGCTTTGATGAAATTCTTCTTCGCTGAAATTTTTCTTGAGAAGTTTTGATACGTCACTTAAAGTTCCAGTTTTCTCATGTAAATATATAGTTCATTATTTATTTCTGCAGGGGTGAAATGACAAAGCTTACAAGCATATTCAGTTCTTACTTTCTCTGAGTATTGCAGACATGAGTTTTATTATGTTTTTGCTTTGTAATATTGGACTTTAATGCATCTTTGCAACTTAGTTCAGGTTCCTCTACCTATGCATGTGAGGTTGAGCCTGCACACTCGGATGTCCTTTTCAGCTGACTGAAAGTATTTTTAAGGGATTCTCATAGCTTTTAATTTTCAAATTTTGCTTATCTCAGGTATAATGTAATTTTGAATTTACTATATATTTCATTATTTAGATCAAGTAGTTAGGTTTCTTTGCTTAGCGTCTGATGTTAAACAATACTTTTTTGATTCCTGTTCACTATAGGGTTAACAAGACAACGTAGCGCCTGAAAGCTTTCGTAGTGAAATGCATTGATAGATTTGACTAGAGTTATATTTTTAATAAACCTTACCTGTCTTTCTCCTGATTGCATCATAATACTTACTTGTATTAGAACGAGCACATTAGCATACCTTGATCCATAATTCAATTTCAGATCATGTATTTGATGGTCTACATATCCGTGGCATACAGCACAATTCGCTGGAAAGCCAGGGAAAGTGTGGTGATACAATGGGTCACACTTGTGTTTGTATTTTCCCTTGCTGTTGATGAAGTTCGTCAGGTTAGTGCTGCAATATTTTTCGTCGTTTAGTATGTGATTTCAATAATCTTCAACTTGATGTTGAAAATGCACTAGGATATGAGTAGAATGGAATTCATTGAAATAAATCTGCACTTACATATGATTTGACACTATTTAGTGATCATATGCACTGAAGTGATAAACCTACTTAAATGCGAACTAGGCTTTATGCTACTTAAACAACAGACTATGCTTAGACTTAGCTTCAAAACAGAGCACGTGACATAACTACCATGCTTTTTATAATAGTCCTTATCAAGGGGTTTGGAAGCTAATTATCGCACAGAGCTACAAGTTTACTAAACACTAGCATAACAACTATCATATTCTACAAGTTCAATTAACATAACAACAACTATCATACCATTCAATTGCCAAACCCTCTTTTGTTGTATTGATGCAAATAATTCTCGATGAACATCCTCCTCAACTTCAACTCTGTTTTACAACAATTGAGAATGTCCTGTTTAAAATTCTTAGCAATCGTTCATGAACCACATGAGATGTCTGGAACGCATTTCATGTCTTGCTTGAGAATGGTCAGGAACACCGAAAAAAGGGGCAGAGGGAGCTAGCGTGATGCCCAATTGATGCGCATCATCACTGCTTTTTAACATACATGTTATATCTTAAAAGAATCCTGATTTCCATACGCAAAATTGAAAGAACTTCAGTTGCTAAAGAGAGATTTATCAGTAGGACCCAAAAACATCCATGCCCAATACATTTTGGTTCGCTGGTAACTTAATTTCCCCTCCTCAACTCATTTATTGATCATAACGCGTTCCTGACATCGTGCAAGAAAGTACTCACTTTTCACATTGGTAGGAGCACAGATCATTTGCAGAATGTTTACTTTTCCCATCTCATTTTTTGGAATGGTCAATTAAGTAATTGTTTTAGCATGTATAATATACTCACGTTTCATGCTTTTAAGAGTTAAAAGGTCACTTGCATTGTAGACTTACTTGTTTATGCCCTTCAGCATTATTGCTAATATTAATAACTACATATATACATATGTAAATAGTCTGTTGGTACTGCAGAACTTTACCACAGCACGAAAAGGCGGCAACATTCTTTTAACATACTTAAAAGCTTCTTTTCCGTCCAACACTCAACAGAGTATGAAAACGTCGGATAGTGACCTAACAGGTAACGTAAATATACATCCAAGTGCGGTCTAATTGGCCCCAAGTGTGACCACTTAGGAACTATTACCTTTTTTTACTTTAAGAGTCCCAATGAGAAAACAAACTCTTTTTGTCTACACCAGACTGGGTTTTGAGTCTTGATGTAAATAGATTCCAAAAAACTTAAATGAAAAGACGATCTTGCTTGCCCAATGATCCGAAAATTGTCGTCTGTATATGTTTTGGCGCATTCTGGATTTGCAATAAGGTTTTGTCCTATGGTCGACTCACAATTAATTTTTAGAATTGTTCTTATTACATATGCGAGGTGGCTGGATCACGTTAGCAAGGACTGCTTTTGAGGATATGGCAATTTTCAAAATCACATAAATGAAGCAGTTGAAATTAATGGCTATCCAGTGATATGCAAATGGGAGGGCATGATGCCCCCAAAATCTAAGGAAAGTATCTAGGCACATCTCTGTGGCAATGTACTACAAAGCTTTATAAGATTCAGAGAAAGGATACTCTAAGTTTAAGATACAACATCAAGACATCATGCTAGAAGGTCACTACACAAAGTGAAAGTGACTGCTCAAACTTTTTGTTTCTCATTAGCCACAGTAATCAATTGTCTTGGGTGCTGAAGTAAAAGTTTAGGGAAAGTAAGCCAATAACTGAACTTATCATGATATTCATTGATTTATCCAATGTATTCAATTAAAATAGGAAATTTTGGAAAGCCATGAAAGTACTTTTGCCACCATAGAATCTTTCAAACAAAAGATTTTTTAATAACCATACATAATATTTATAAAAAATCATGTTAATAATTTATAGAATATATATGTATATAAATACATATATATATATATATATATATATATATATATATATATATATATATATATATATATATATATATATATATATATATATATATATATATATATATATATACATACATACACACATATATATATATATATACAAGTTATAAATACTGTTAGAAAGAAAATTATTGATGGTCTCAGAAAAACATTTCCTATTCGTTTTGGTGCATCACAACAGCCCATTTTGCTATCACAGAAAGGTTATTGTCCTGAAGTAAGTCTGCTTTTGAGTATGCTTTTACATACACATTTATTTAAGGCCTCTGGAAATGGCATACAGCAAGATTCAAAGATATAATAGTTAAAATACTACTCCCAATCCTTGGCAGCTTAAGTGAATTTTTAGAGCATTGTCCCAGAATAACAGCATAGAGGTATTAAAACAATGCAAACTGCATTATAGAAAATACCCATTCTCCTCAGAATTCTTCATTTTGTGCTAATGATAACGTGAAAGCTATTTCGGATTCAAATGCCATCTTGAAGAGTGATGATTTGTTGTGCACAAATGGCTTGATCTCACATTCATAAGAAAAACTTAAATGTTCATAATCTGTTGCATCACTCTATCAACCAGTTGATAAACATCACATCATTTAAGCTTCTGCATTACTATTCAAATTCTAGTGAAACCTCTCTTTGAAACAAATATTCCATTAAAAGCCATATTCTTGTTTCAAGCCTACGAGATGGCCATGTAACAATATTGATAGAGTGTTGCAGCATTGCATTAACAATCATTTCTCACAGGCTCGGCAGAATTTTCACTGACCACGTTATAAGACAAAGTACACCTTATACGAGACAGATACTCACAAACCAAATTTTATTGTATAATATGCAATATTGAGAGAAGATGTCTTTACGTTTTTTTATCATTTCTATCGCACATAGACCGATAAATATAACAGACACTTTAGGCTCTTGCAGGCCTTAAACTCATTCCTGAGACGGCATAGTTAGCTACTACTTTGAAAAGCTCTTTAATTTGAAAAGTATTTGCTACTATATGAGTATAGAGTGTAAATACCTTCAGCATTTGAGGAAACTTAGCAAGGTATCCACAGCAACGCAGCAATAATGTTCGATATTTATGCTACCACGGTTAAGTTCACGGCTAATAAACTAAAAAGTTTCTCCAAAAAGGTATGAAAATCTCTCTCCAAAGCCATAATGTATTATAATATCTGTGAAATAAGCAGCGGAAACATGATTTATTTCCTTTTGGCATCTAGTGTACACTAAATTTCTGCTTTACTAGGGCGCCATTATGGATTTGCATGCCAGGCCACTGTTTTGTATACAATGGGATTAGCCAGTCAGTGCTCTAGTCCTATTAACTCTATGCTCAAAGCCTAGTCATGTGTAGACAAAAAGAGTTTGTTTTCTCATTGGGGCTCTTAAAGTAAAAAATGGTAATAGTTCCTAATTGGTCACACTTGGTGCCAAGTAGACACATCCTATAACATTAACCGCATCTGGATGTATATTTACGTTAACCGTTAGGTCACTATCCGACGTTTTCATACTCTGATGAGTGTTGGACGGAAAAGAAGCTTGTAAGTATGTTAAAAGAATGTTGCCGCCCTTTCGTGCTGTTGTATAGATATACATATATATATATATATATATATATATATA
>OLMO02000009.1:16309044-16326043 GCA_900291935.2 Cassiopea xamachana | reverse complement strand
GTTTTAATTAAGTGTCACTTCGTGGTGCCTCTCTAATTGTCTCCTACTGTTTGGCATCAGGGGTTCCCATCATGAACCCTACACTTTCAGATATACTTTGCGCTATCAATGCAAAATATAAACCCTTGCTTAGTTCTATGATGCAGTAAAACACTAAAAAAGATTGGAGCATATTCTTTAAATACTTGCACAAAGTTACATCTTTGGTATTTAAGAACAATTTCATATCAACAATATAGGTACCATATACAACAATGGATTGAAAATTTTGACAGCACAACGAAAGGCTTGCTATTAAGGCCCATGAGTGAAGAAGATGCCAAAAATCAAAAACCATCACACTTCCAAAGAGAACTTATTCAGTTTGTACACTGCATACTACTTGTGCGATGGAAAGCGCAGCACTTGTAAAACCGACTTTGTCCCCAGAACAATGTAAGAGAACAACAGCAATAAGTTATTTAAGTAAGAATAGCTCTAGGCTCAACATCAGAAAAATTTTAGAATATTGAGGCTCGGAAAAGTTAGGTATTCTTATACAGTCTAATAGTGTATCTTCGGCATCTAGGAATGAAAAAGGTTTTTAAAATTGCATACCTCAACTTTGATGGCATATGCATAGGGATTTGGAAGAGATCCTGAAGCTCTTGATGAACTTCCGCGCACACTTTGTCGCCCTAAATATGACTTTAATATTATTATCCAGTCAGAATCACGTGCATGGGTAGCAGACATCAACTTTCTGCAAACTCACATGGCGTAGTTGGGTATATTTCACTTCAAAAGTCAATGTTCGAATGGAAGCTTTTAACTGGACAATGGCCGTCACAAAGGTATACCCGCTGGGGGTGTGAATCTACATTTTACCGACAGGATGGGCGTGGAAACTATAGTTGCTTGAAAGAATGGGGTATTGGGGGTAAAGAGGAAGGAAACGACTTCTTGGTTGGTAGCCCCTGAGAAAAAGTTTTCAAAGCTGCGCCCTTTACTTTGGCTATAAATGTGACCAACGACCCTTTTTACTCTTGAATTGCATTGAAGAAACATGAAAGAGTAGCAATTCTTGAAAGCAAGGAGAAAATTTTTGACTTGCAGGCAGTAAATATCAGGGGTGGATCCAGAGAGAAGTGTGACCAGGGTTAATACAAAAGCTTATGGGTGTGGCGCTATGGGTGTGGGATTAATGAATAAACGAGGGGCTGTCTGTTTGAGATAACAGCGTAACAACGTTTTGATAAACATCACTGCAAGCAAATGCCTTTCGGAATCTTTCCGCATATCATTCATTCATCATTTGGGTAGCTCAAACACAGTACCAATTTTTTGCAGATTTATCCTAGAAAAAATGAAACTTCAATACGCGGGGGTCCTAATAAGAGCAGGGAATCCGAAAAATGTTTCGAAAAAATAGAGGGGGGACGCTTATTCTGGACTTAAGAGTATTTGATATACCTCGTTGCCCGGCCGCAGGTAAATAAACATACCTTTAATGGAAGAAAGGTGCTCCATACAGTTTAACGATTCCATCAGGTGCAATCTTAAAGCTGGTGTCACAGCTGATGGCGTAGGTATTCGTTACTGATTACTCAGTCAGAGGCGGATCCAAAGGGAATCGGGGGCTATGCCCAACAAACGTCGATATTACCTGTAGCAAACAATAATGCAAAGAAACCTCTTACATGAAAAAGACACCAGAATGAATCAGGTGCCCCCCCCAAAAAAAAGAAAGTCTATCTCTGGATCCACCCCTGTATTGCACTGTCCTCAAAAACGAGCATAAACAAAAAAGACTTCTTTCGGCCCTATCCGAAATCCATGAGGCAATCGACATGGATACAAGATCATGCTTTCAACGGCCAGAAAAGTCCTGTTTCCATATATAAGCAGATTTAGAGTACCATCCTCTACTGAGCAGCGAAAGTTGCATCCTATTGATCATTGCAAAGGATCTGTAAGAATGCACACAGCAATCTATTGAATGCACGCTGTTCTGGATAGTGTACTTTCAATGCTCTGTTGAGTTTGCCGCTCATCAACATTATTGCTCATAATGGTAGAATTGAATAAAAATAGAATTTCAATAAGATAATACGTTGTAAATTGAATACTTCGAAACCTTGGCTTGAGGCAATAAGGTACTCCCTTTAAGTTAATTCAGTTGGAAAATATGCTGAGAGGAGTCAGCCTTTCAGCTAGCTGTTACAAGCTCTCTCACCTTGACTAAGGTTGGTAGATTGAGTATTCAAGTATGTTGCTTTCATGTCGTTTATGCAAAGGTTTAATGTTTTAATGTACATAGAAATGATCAAATAATAGGCTTGTTTTCTGTTAATGAGTGTAAATTTCCCTTCTGCAATCGTCCATGGTAGGTGTCTTTTGCAGCATTCGCTACATCTTCTGGATGGAGAAAGTTTTTGCTTTTGCAATGCACTATAAAATTGTACTCTATCAACTAGAGATTTTGAAACTCTACTCAAAGTAAAATCTGTATTTTGCTAAAAGCATGCAAATACTGGGTTATCGTGATGACCGCACACGAATTCAAAATATAGGACACACATTTATAGATATGATCCATTCACAGTATTCAGATTCCACTTGGAAAAACATTACACAGAATAAGTAGTGCGAGTAAGAATAACAGATTACGCAGAGTAATCAAAAGAACTCTTGTAAGAATTATTTATTAATCGAGCAGCATTAATCCTGTTTATTCATGATTTTGGTTCTCGAGACATGCTATACTTGAGTGGTGTTGATAATTTTGATATTTCTTTACGATTCTTTGTGATGTCTTCATTAGTTTGAAGCCTTCGGTATTTTCTTCTAGTGAATTTTTCAAATTATCGTTTCAATGGGAATTAATGCGAACTATTTTAACGATGATGAAGATAATCATGGTAACTAAGTAGTGTTTCAACTCCATACAATAATGTAGATTTTCCTCTTTCGAATTGCTTTTGTATTTACCGGACCACACTTACTGCTGAAGCTGCATCTAGAAGTGTCATGGGATAGCTCGTTGCGAATAAAAATGACGATATTGATTTTGAATTTTCTGTCAAAGGATGCCTAGCTAGATTGAACCGCAATTCAATCATAGAACCCCGTTGCAGTTGGATAAATGAAGGCGTTTATAGAAAAAAATGGAGTTTCAAACAATGATACAGTTCAAAAAGTCCTGCAGGCACCACGCAAAAATTTTAAGACAAATGCGACATGTCAAAACAATGTTTTGGTAGCGAAATTCCTGCCGTAGGTAGAATAACTGTGAAGAACAAACATTTTAGGATGCCTAATACTGTTATTCCGCTTCCTCTTCGACTTCCCTACTCAGCGTCATACTTCATTACCCCCACCAAGCAACAGGCAAACGTACTTGAAAGCAAGGGACCATCTGAATTTCTTGAATGTAGGGGGGCAGTAATTACGATGTTTAAGAAAAACCATGAGGTTCAAAGAGGCCTAACAAACTCAATCAAAATTTGCCCAAAATCCCACATATGCAGATGCAGCTCTTTTATCTATACAAAATATTTCAGTACTGTTCATCATGCACGCCAGAGCGGGAGCCGTGGGGAGGAGGCTGGGGGCCTGTATCCCACCCACTTTTTTGCTAGTGTGTTCAGTTTGTAGAAAATTCATCAATAGGTATGCCAAACTTTTCATTAAAAACAGTGCAAAATATGTACTCTTGAGTCACAAATAGACGGGAGCTTGGGAAAGTAGGGGTGGTTGGAAATTTCCTGAAAGCCTATCAAGCAAGAGAGGGTGGCATAAGAGTGGTTGGTGGAAAATTGATCTAATCATCGATAGCTAAGGGTTGGCTTTAATAAAACGTTTCAACAGCAGGACATGAATAAACTAGAATTCACACTTTATTTAGTGCTGGATTGGCTTCCAGACTGGAATTTAAAATGTCCTGGGTAGATTTATTTCCGAAAATAAGTAAGCGGTGGGACGTTTATTCGTGGTTCAAGAATAGATCTTTGCTGTGAAATATATCTCTGTGTTGCAATAGAAGTTAAAGAACCATGGACGTTGGAACCGGGTGGGGCACGGGATGCACGTGTCATTACTATCATATTATATCATATTAGGCTGTAGTTGCCCCTTACTTCTTGTGAAGGTGAGCAGAGAAGCTTATCGTATCTTCTTTTTCATGAACTTTGATGCTATTATTCAGTCAGAATCACGTGCATGGCATAGTTGGGTATATTTCACTTCAAAAGTCAATGTTCGAATGGAAGCTTTTAACTGGACAATGGGCCGTCACAAAGGTATACCCGCTGGGGGTGTGAATCTACATTTTACCGACTGGATGGGCGTGGAAGCTAGAGTTGCTTGAAAGAATGGGGGTACTGGGGGTAAAGAGGAAGGAAAAGACTTCTTGGGTGGTAGCCCCTGAGAAAAAGTTTTCAAAGCTGCGCCCTTTACTTTGGCTATAAATATGACCAACGATCCTTTTTACTGGTGAATTGCATTGAAGAAACATGAAAGAGTAGCAATTCTTGAAAAAAAGGGATAATGATTGATTTCCAGGCACTAAATATCACGGGCGGACCCAGAGAGCAATTTGACCAGGTGTCATACAAACGCTCATGGGCGTGATCCTGTGGGTGTGGAATCAAGTGTTGGGGCGTTATATACATGAGTTGGTAAATGCAGCTCAGCTGAATACCTGACTTCGTTACTTTGAAAACACCAAAACAAACAGTTGAAAATACAATTAGTACTAGGTGGATTTGCAACTCAACGTAATACCTTCTTGGCCCAAGTTACCCCGGCCTTAATTTAATACCGGCCCTTCTGTAACGCCCCTTATAACGCCAAGCAATAAATTTGGTCTACCTCCACTTTGGGTCAAAGCTTACGCCATTCAAAAAAGCACGATAGTGAAAAGTGATAAAGCCTTATATTATTACTAAATTATTCCTAAATTTCAGAAATTCTGAGCCTCAATATTCTTATAAATTGTATTCTTAGAAAAGAGAGTGTATCGTACATCCTGTCACGTCTGGTGATCGTTGATGCGTATTATGAATCGATAAAATGTGTTTCTGATTCGATTACATCTGCATATATCAGCATGAGCTCCTTTCTCCTCCCCACCCCAACAATGAAGCTTAAACATTTCAGAAGACCCATTTCTTTCAAGGCTTGACAAGTGAATGGTTCCGAAAATAAGAGGTACAATAATAACGCTGCTGCTTTACCGATCATCATGAATTATCGGACCTTGTTATGCAGGCCCTTTTAACGCTGGTCCTTTTAACGCCACTTAGGTACTTTAACGTCAATGAGGGCCAGGGTAAAAGGGCCCATAAGGTAGCTAAATGTAAGGAAGTAGGAAGCAGTCCAAAAATTGAGTCGCATACAATGGGCACCTAACAGACAACTCTATAAGCTGCAAAAGGGCATCTTACCAACAGTTTTGTGAAAAATTAGGAGGGGCACGTGCCCACTGAGCCCTACAGTTCCTAAGCATATAGTCAAATGGTCTCAATGTGATTCAAATAATAGAAGCAAGTTACTTCATAAGTGTCATAGTAAAGCATTTAGTTTCTTGACAAGCAGGGAACTGCAGGTCTGAGAACTACAATGTCTGCCAAAAGTCTTGGATCACTTCCTGTAAATTAAGCTATAGACGAAGTACAAAATCCCTCCTCCGTAAAAAAATGTTGTTTGAAGGTGATACAAATAGCATTGGAGGGGGAAATGATGTCTTTCCATATTGCTAAGGGCTTGGGCTATCGATTCAACATTGTATGAAAGGGGAAGGGGGCTCACAATTATAATTCCTGCAGCGAAAATAGAACGGGGTGCCAAATACTGCTGGAGTATTCCAAGGACCTTTGGCAGATATTGTAGCACCATAGATGTCTCCAATCGATTCTGACATTTCTAGTACCGCAAAGTAATTGACCATTTTCAATTGAAGTACTCGACAACTACTTTCTGGGTCCCCAACAGGGCACTGTCGCAATATTTCAACATCAACTCACCATCAAATTTTGTCCTCATGTTAACATAGTCGAGCCCTGGTCACTGAGCATTGTCATTGGCTAACAGAAATTGAGTTCTGATCAGAGTGATGTTTGATTGGGTGAAACAGAATATTCAAGGTCTGACCAGGGCTCTTGCCAATATTGCGTAGGAAATAGAGAGATCTGATTGGATGCAGGGTAGTTGAGCCTCTGTACATGACAGACTAACCAGGGCTCGGAAGGAATGCACCGTGTGATAGAAAAGTCAATAGTGGTGATTTGGTAAACATATTTCCAATGTGCAAACTGATTGGATAATACTCTCTTCTTCTTCCGCGAAAGTCCCTTATATCTTAGAGGTGGTAATTCTGAGAAAGAGTTAAATAAATACGGGTGACTGCTTTTGGTGATTCCCATTTTTATTCAGCCAGCTAATTCAGATTAAAAATCTGACCAGTGCTCAAGCCCTGGTAGCCCTGGTATAGTAACAATATATAATAAAATAATAATTTCCTTATTTAAGGTTGGCTCTTATTGCTAGCTCTGATGCTAGTTTAAGCAAACCGAAACTTCAATACAAGATGCTACATTAAATTAAATCTAAATTACAGAAGAGAGAATGCTACTAAAGAATACCACTATGAAAACCCTAAATTACCTATATAAAATCTGTACAATCTACAACTGCAATCAAAGTCATAGCTTTGAATTTTTCTTTTGAAGTTGTTAAGTGTCTGGGACTCTTATATAAGATGGAATAGCATCCCTTATCCTAGATTCAAAAGAGCATGCACTTTCAATACCATACCGTTTTGTTTTTGGTCTCGGTGGGGCAAACAAATTAGAATGCTCAGTTAGAATTTTAATGGGAATGCTACCAAAAGTGGAAGATTTTCTCTGATCAAAGTCTCTAAGCTTATTTTCTATCTCCTCCAAGGAAACTTGGTTTTATCTCTTGCCTCAATGCTTTGCTCGATGGTTTATGCTTGGATGGCTCTTATACATGTCTATGACATCATCTACAGGGTCACACGATTTGTTTCTTTTTCTAAACTCTTCTCTGTCTTTGCAATTTGCAGTCCAGCTGTGATATTACCAAAGTAATCATTTAGAATTTTGGCAATTTTCTCATCATCAGAGACCAGTTCATCACCCTCTAGTAGAGTGATATTGCTATGGGTTTGAATTTTATTTGAAGAAAGAGGTTTCACCGTTTTCCAAAACTGTCGATTATCACAAATATTTTTACATCGAGATTTTCGTAGTAGTGCATTTTTGCTTGTCGCATTAGTTTTGCACATTTATTTCGCTGTTTTTGGTAAGTATTCAATTTGTCTCGCGTCCTTCATTAATTGTACATGCTACATAATTTGTTCTTAACATAATCGCTTTCCTGAAGACATTGATCATAAATGGACCATCATTCGCTCGGGCAGATTTCTTCTTGAGAGGAGCATGCTTATTAAGAACCTCCTCAATGTTAGATTTATTAATGCTCTTACGCATATTTTTACCTTTTATATTTAGCCATCATATTTTTAGCCGCATTGTACACGTTCCACACTCTATTTTCCCGTTCCGCATTTTAGCCAGCTTGTCTTTCTTCCCTCATACTGTTACATGCTACTAGTCACGTAAGTTTTGCTAGGCATTCTAACTTCCACTTAAACAACAAGCAAGCAAAATCTTCACAATTCAAACATTGATAGAAGTAGTGTCAATCTGCAAGCATCGGCATATAATAGTCATATCTACGCAGACACGTGTATCATTTGCGGTGCTGGAGTATACCAAAGTAAGTAACGCTAGCTATTCCTTGCTATATTCCCATCTTAGTTGTATTGTGTGCTTTGTGTTGTCTCTTTAACTATATCGTTTTATTTAGTATTCCTTATAGACTCTTCAAGTAAACAATGCTAATAGTTCCTGATTGGTCATACTTGGGGCCAATTAGACACATCCGTCACATTAACCACATCTGGATATATATTTCGGTTAACCGTTAGGTCCATATCCGACGTTTTCATACTCTGATGAGTGTCGGACGAAAAAAGCTTTTAAGTATGTTGCCGCTTTTTCGTGCTGTGGTAAATTGCTGATGTAACTCGCACATATCATGGTGCTAGTAACCGATCGAGCGCGCACTAAATGAACCAGAAACCCAGAGATGAACGATAAGGTAGAAACGAGATTTCAACAATGTATGTTTAAGCATGTTTTAAAGTTAAAAAAAGGTTAATTAATAGGATACAATAGACTAATGACTAGGAGAAATATTAATCACCGAAATACTAAATAGAACGATATAGTTAAAGAGACAACAAAAAGCACACAATACAACTAAGATGGGAATATAGCAAGGAATAACTAACGTTGCTTACTTTGGTATACTCCAGCACCGCAAGTGATACACGTGTCTGCGTAGATATGACTATTATATGCCGATGCTTGCAGATTGACACTACTTCCATCAATGTTTGAATTGTGACGATTTTGCTTGCTTGTTGTTTAAGTGGAAGTTAAAATGCCTATCAAAACTAGTAGCATGTAACAGTATGAGGGAAGAAAGACAAGCTGGCTAAAATGCGGAATGGAAAAATAGGGTGTGGGGAGTTGATGTTTACAATTGCAATATCGGTTTGATACTCTCGGTGTCTAACTTTTAGCCTTCCTGAGAAATAATTCTGCTTAAAAAGTTAACTTCTTGGCGAAACATATTGCATTTTTTGGTTTTAACTTCATTCCGTTTTCGCTTAGACGTATAAGGACTCTTCACAGATTGCCCAAATGACCATGGAAAGTTTTACTAAAAACGATAACGTCATCAAAATAAGAGATACAATCTTCACCTCTCAAATCACCTAAACTCTTTTCCACAAACCTCTGAAATGCACCTGGAGCGTTTCGAAGTCCCAAGGGAATTCTCTTCCATTCATATAGTCCCCAGGGGGGCTATAAAAGTAGTCAAAGGTTGGCTGTTTTCACTGACAAAACCTTGATGATATGCTTTGTCCTGGTCTAAAACTGAGAACCATGCATTACCCTCTAAATTATCGAGAGTTTCTTGAATATATGCAATAGGATGACGATCCGGAATTGCCTTTTGATTTACAGCACGAAAATCACCACATATGCGAAGCGACTTGTCCTTTTTTCTAACACACACTGTATGGGAGAACTGTATGGGGAAGTCGATTTACAAATGAAATTTTTATTTAGAAGGTCTTCAATATAAGCCTTTAGCGTCTAGGCACTGCGACATAGCTTTTCTGCACCGGAATGTTATCTGTCAAATTAATAGTTAGCTTAAGATCACGAGCAATACCAATGTCATCATCATGTCTTGTTTGTTTTGTTCTTCGCACAATAGCTTCAAAGTTTGTCCGGGTTTTCCATATACGTTGCATGCCTTGCGTACGCCTTTGCAGCGTTCTTTCATTCATTCATTCATTCATTCATTAACTAATCACACACAGCTGACACACATCATGTATGAGTAGTGCTTGGGATATGCACTAACATCGTTGTTTACTATATGTTTCATTCAAGTATAGCCTTACATTAGTCATGTTTACGTTCAAGAGTAGTTTTTCCAAGTTGTTTATTAACCATATTTACGTAAATTCCGTATCCTGTTATTCTTAAGTTTGATTGGTAGAAATTTATGGATTCTGTCTAAGTTACCTATAAAAAAGAGAGATTGAAGATTGAGAGAGAGATTCGAATAGATAGACAAATCAGATTGGATAGGAATCAAGAGAGAAACAGAATTAGAGAGAGAGATATGGTAACCTTAGCAGTATAAGCTTCAAGTAGACAGCTTTAGAGAAATAGTTTCATGTAGAGTAACTGGATACAAAAATGGTGTCTCTCTGAGAGTTCTCTTGGCACTTTAACAACTAAGTCCCTGAACCAGCAGATAGTCAGCGTGGGGATGCTGAAAAGTTTCTACATAGCGGATCTTTTCTGGCTTTCAGTAAGTGCATCTATATTTATCTGCTTAGCATGACTTGGAATGTCTTCGTCAACATCAATCTCATCCTTTGCACTTACGCTACGAATAGGTTCAGAGTTTACAACATCCTCTTTCATTTTCACATATAGAGGGATCACAGATTGTACTAACTGCATTCGGCAAGGAACTGTGTGTTTTGGTAAAACAATATCGTCTTTTGCAATGTTTTGAACTTGAAACTTGACACCACTAGTCTTCAGGTTTTAGCGAGAACAAAGATTCCGAAACAACAAGCCCATTAGGCAATCTGGATTTTCCTCAGGTTCGGAAATAACAGGATTCTCAGATGCGATTGGTCCACGATTAATCCTACATGAAATCTGTGAACATCGTCCCCGTTTAATCAAACATTGTCTCTTGTTTGTTCGAACAGTACAAAAATCAGAATCATCGCTAGTGTCCATAATATCACACATGCTAGTTCAGGGTATTCATTCCAGTTTTTACGCATAGTCATTATATGGAACAAGTGGGAACGAAATGTCATCAGTTGTTCCCAAGAATGGAACAAAAGTCGGATCTTGTTCGTGTTTTAAGTTAAAAGTCAACGCAATAAAACTTATGTACAGAATGGGCGTACCATTAGCAGCAGTTAAGTCTAATTCACAATCTAGAAGTTCCGAGATATTTCTCAACTTTGCACTAAGAAAATGACGACGAAGAAATTGTTCCGAAACAATAGAAACTTCGGCACCTGTGTCCCATAATGTTTCGATCGACATTCCATCTAGCTTACAATTAAAAGTACAACTTTTTCCAACAAGTTTTGCAATTCGTGACTATTGTTTCGGAGTTAAATGAGTTAATAAATGTGAAGGTTTTACGTTCTTGTCTGACAGTTTACTTACAGTTTGAGCTGCATTGCAAATAACGTTACGACTATACCAATGTTTCTTTTGGCACGATTTATTGCAGTACTGAACAAGATTGCATCCACTGCATTTCCACACAGTTAAGCCTTTCTGAGAAGTCCCATAAAAAATAAAAAATTGAGGCTTAGTCACTACACCCGTTACTCCGCGCCCCTGGGAATAACTGAGCCATGTTTCCCTGATTACTGACAGGACAACGTAAACGAAAAACTCCAAGCTCCTCGCATTGAAAACAATGGGTACACTATTCTGGTGTACCATTTGATTGATACTCTTGGCAACCTGCAAGACGACGATAACGAGGGGGCCCACTTTGCCCACCCTGCCACTGACCGCGTGACCTACTCGCAAACCTAGGTGGCAAATTGCCTCAAGAAGAAGTCTTAACGTGATGCACAATTTCAGGTAATTGCGTTTTGAGTTGCTGAATTCCGCGGTTAGTTTGATCGTTTCGTTTTCAGTTGAAACCGCTTGTGCCTTCGCTGTTTCCGCTGCGCTCTCTACTAACTCCAATCTTCGTTTTTCATTATTGTTGTTTTGTTGCCAGCTCATTGAAATTTTTCATCTGTTCATCATCCGTTATTCCGCTTGTCCTCAGAAAAGTACGAAGATTCGTAACGAGGTTTTCGTCAAGAAGGCTCGTTTCAAAAGCGTTCAAAAAAGATTTTTCCACTAGTTGCGTGCGGTACTCTGCTTCGACACGCTCTTCCTTTGAAGCGAAAAACACTCGTTTGCGTGCGTCCAAGAGACGAAGTAAAACCTGTTGCGCGGTCTCCTTCAGGTCTTGAATTGCTGTCACCATTTATTGGAAAGGTTAGCAGCTGTCTTCTCGTGAAAAAAGACGTGCAAGATTGAACGAAATTTCTTTAAGGAGCGTTGCGGCAAAGTTAATATATAGTTACGTAAACTACTATGAGTGGAAATAGCTTATTTGCAAGCAAAGTGTTGACAGACTGGTAGAGCTATGTGGTTATTTTGAATTAAAAAGTCTTGTCGATGTTAAAAGTAGATCTGAACTCGTTAAAATAATTAGAAATGATGTTGAGAATATTCTCTCTACGCCAGAAGATAATTTTTATGTGCACATATTCTTACGTGATGCGATTTCTAAGATAAATGGTACACTTCCCCCGCTAGAACGATCTGAAGAAGAACTTCGAACAAAGAGTCGATCGGTCTTTCTCCAACACACGAAAATGTTGGAATTCCCGAATTTTAATGACCTCCTAATAGAGGATGAGATTTAGTGCCCACTTACACTATCCGGAAGTGGATATGAATTGACCTTCTGTGGAGTTCCCTATTCTGTGACAAGGGTACTAGATGAGCTCTTTTACATTTCAGGGACAAATGGATCCTTTGAGAGGTCATAATTCGGAAACAGTGCTAAAAGAAAGGTACTAGTATTGGCAATACTTTTTAAATTTACTGATACTTTCAAAGTGCTTCTACGAAATACATGTTAATCTAATTTAGAGAGCATGCTATTTGACGAATGTTCTATTCATGGCTCAGCAAAATATAGCATTAGAAGATCTACATCCTGAATGATGTGCCTTTCATTCATTGCAGTAGAATCCAAGTTGAAGATGAAGGAGAAGCCTCTCATGATGTAAGTATATAGATATACAAGATTTATCAGTATAAAATTTGGCTTTCAGTTGGTTTCTGCTGGTTTGTTGAGCAGGTACCTCGAAGATCCTGAAACTTTTTACTTTGCAGGGAAAGCGTCTGCGTTCTAACAGCACATGTGCGTTTCAGCATGATTCGCTGAAAATTAGACTCATAATTCACTCTTTGAAACCGGTCTCAGTCAGGGGGTTATGTGAAAGTCGGGATACCGGATTACTAAATCCATCGGGTTTCTTTAGTGCTCGTGCGAACTATTGAACTATGTATAAAAAGACTGGAACGAGAACTCTACTGTTCTACGATACGCGGAAGTGTGCCCATAATTCATTGCTATGAGCGCAACCAGTTGGCATTACTCTAAGCGTTTGTTTACTTCAGCCGTTAGTTTGGAATGATATAAGCTTCTGTAAGACTAATTCTAAATAAACATTTATGCTCGAAATCATTGAAATTTGAGAATAACGCAAGGCTCAAGTTTCATGAAGACGTAAGAATTTCTGTGTATTCTATTTTATACTATCAATATAGAATTTCTCTTCCGCTCTTGATTACTTTTATTTTAGGTGAAACATCTGCAAAGATTAGAATATACTCTTTTGATTTTCAGGCCAAGTTGCACCTTTGGCATTCAAGAACAAGTTAAGAATAATTCTAGGCTCAACATCACAAAAATTTAAAAACATTGAAACTAGGCGAAAATTAGGTATTCATATAAAAAGAGTATAGTCTATATAATTGGGGCCTAACTATGACAAAAACATCACTTGACATACGTAAAAGTACCTATGAAATGCAATCTGAACTCTTTCTTGAGACCCCTTAGCACAGCTCTCATGTTTCACTTCCTCACAGGGATTTCCTTCAATTTTGCTGCAATTTTGATTCTTTGTACAGCCGAAGGCCACACAACTTATGGGCATGCTTGAACTTTTCCGCCAAATGCATTACGTTCAATGACGTGTCCCATGCTACTATTTTTGGCTTCACTGAAGAACAATAGAGCTCTCGTTCCAGTCTTTTTATATATAGTTCAATGGTGTGAACAGATGAATCCAATTCATCATCATTCCGGAAGCTCCTTTAATATCCAGACAGCTCTGTTTTTCGAAGCCACAACATTCCAACATTCCTGAAGCTATCATCGTTGCAATTAAAAGTTCTTTCATACAATAGCATTAGCAACGTGATGCGAAGAGGAGGGTATTCGTGTGAAAAGAGGTGGAAAGTCAATCCGATATCGTGTGAACAGACGAAACTTTGAAATTGGATTGAGTCAAGAAACTGTTGTGACAATGAATCTGGTATCACGTGAACGGGGCCTAAAGTCAATAGTAGCGTCCTATGCATAGGTGCTGACTTCGTGGAAGCTATGGGGGCTCAACCCCCCTCTAGGCAATGCTACAAGAGGACTGAGCCCGCTTGAAAATTGTTAGAAAGGACACTTTTTGGTTGTCCAGATCATAGAGACCCAAGATACAACATTGAAACTTCTGTTTATCTGTTCTGTTTGTTTTGATAGCTTTTTCTCCTGTTATTTTCAGTAAACTAATATAGCTGAAAAATCTATTCATAGTAGGCAATTTTCATAATTTTATATTTTGAGCCCCTCCCCCTGAGGAAATCAATGTCGGCGCCTATGTTTCTGTGCACGTCTTTGAGAAATCTTTAGATGATTGTTGTGTGGGGAGCGAGCATAAATTTTTGGTAGTTTTTAACAGTCATTTTTGTTCAATTTAGGCCAATTATTTTTTCATGTAAAGTCTCAACCTCTAACAATGGTAATCGAAGATTAATAAAAGCTACTAAACTAATGCATTCATACAGATAGATACAGAGTAAGTCGAAATGTATAAGTTGAAGAGGACAGATGGAAAGAACTTTGGAAGAGCTTTCGAGCCATGTGTCCGCGATTGCAATTGTAGAATATCTTTTCAATGTAGATGATATTGCTAGTAGCAAACGGAAATTTAAATTTTTTACGTACAATATGAATGAAAATAAAACAGTGGAGAGGGAGGGGAAATGGAAGTAAATGCAAAAAAGTGCAGAAAGGGTACTCTTTCTTTTCCTTGTAGACATATTCGTCTATCAATAATTATCTAATGATATTTGCTTGTAATGTTTACCAAATGATTTTCTCGTTGGAGAGTTCCACATATCGATGGGGATATAATTACATATTTTGATGTTTGATGTTGCTATAAAGTTAAGCTTATGCTTAGTCCCAGTTTTCGTGAAAGAAAATTTACCAGAAGTTGCTTTCCGTGCCTGTATTTTATGCTTGTCAAATTATATATATATATATATATATATATATATATATATATATATATATATATATATATATATCGCTAATTACAATAATATACCTTTCAAGTACATGGCAGTGCTTGCAAAATTGACTTGCTTGTAAAGAGCATACAAGAGCATGACTTAAAAACGTTAACAAGTAAAGGAATGTAGCAAATTAAATAGTTAAAAGTTCTGGATTCGTCTGTGGCTTGTTTCGAAGGCAGAAGATGTACTATAGAAATGTTCATGGCTTTCATTATGATTCGTTTTTGAATAGTCTTAATGAAATGTGAATCATCTAGTAAGGATGAGAGAGAATTGCAGGAAGAACCCGTAACCCCAATAGCACACTTGACAAACATCGCTTTACTATAAGAAGGAAGAGGTTATTAATCAGTGAACTGTATTTAGAAGCCTTATGATCGCTGTTATTTTGTATATTTGTTTCATTGTTTCAAAACTTATTGTAAGCTCCAGAATGTAAAGTATCTTTTCGTCTGTAAGAAGAGGAAATTCAACGAAACCATTCACCCGTAATTAACCATAGTGATAGAAGGGAGGGTAGATCAGCATAAGCAGTGCATTGTTTAAGTGAAGAGAATTTGTTCGCAAGATTCGCTCATCTAGATATGACTTACAACTTGATATTACATGCTGTAAAGTTTGTGACTGGAGACAAAAGGAACAATTAGAAGCAGGTGCGGATCTAGAGAATACTTTGACTACCTTACGAATGGGCGTGGCCATCAAATGACGCATGCGCAATAGCAGATCCTATTTTTCAAAACAATTGTCAAATAAGTCTGGAAAATAGCACTATTTAGAATTATTCTGCAGACTTATCTGACACATTACTTTGATGATATATTAGAAATAGTATCCTTCTAGGCAGACTTCATCTAGAGATCACTATTTTTGGGGAAGTAGCAATGTGACTTTGGGAATTGCATCACCACCATCAACTGTGAAGTTATAGAAGACTTGAAAACTTTTAGTTGTAAATGCCTAATAGTAGCTGCAATCATCCATGTAGCTACAAAATGGCATGTTTTTCTGGCAAAAAGGGGAGTTCTTTGAAGACTAACTTTGAGTGCATTAAAGCATACATTATCATTTAACAAATCTACTATAGATTCTGTCTATTGAGATCATTTCATTTTGGTTCAAGCCAGTGGAAGCTTGCAATCAGTCCTAAATTCTGTAACCCTTCAAGTCTGCATCAGATGAAGTTGCATTTTACTCTCTTGGAAGCATGGACCTTTAAGACCAGGTGGGAAATATTGCACAAATAGGAAGAAAATATAGCCTGAATGCAATGAGTGGAGGAGCCAGCATAGGTCAGAACAATATAATTTGGCAGTACAGTTTCAAAGTGCAATGCTGCTAGTTTCTGGAAACAGAGAATGTATGAAAATGTTAGTAACACTAGTTAATGCAACCAGGCAAAGAAATTGATTCCATCTATTGACTTCACAATTTTCAAGGCATCAGACTGAACTAACTGACTGCAGCTATACTCCACTGCATTCTTCAAATTTATAACTTTAAAGGTAAGGGGAAAATGAAAAGATCTACCAATGGGGATGTGATCACTACTTACCTCAAATAAAGAGGATGCAACATAACAAAAATGCAACATATATCCAGGGTAATATCAAACCTCAAAATCTGTCTTTTAAGCATTATGTGCCTACATAAGGAAGATATTTCTTTAAGACTGAAAACAAAATTGCACCTAAGCTAAAGCTATTTAAATACATTCCAATCATAATGGTGGAAGATATGAGGACATTTAAACTCCATTGTGAGTGGCATAAACAATTGCTAAATAAAACTACATACCACAATGTTGGTACCTCTTTTGCACACAATAGCTCATATAAGATTACCATTTTAGAAGAATAGCAAAAAATTATAAAAGGGTCTCTACTGCTTTACTTAATTTTTCAATAAGAGAGTATCTTAGTATACAGTAAGAACCAACATGAAAGAACCACAAACTTCAAGACTCTCTACATAAAACTTCCTCTCATCTCTCATCTTACTTAATATCTTAAATAAGAACCCAACTTATGCTAAAAAGCCTCAAGGTTCTTGCAACCAAAATTTTAAGAGCTTTAAATGAGCATTTTTGTATATTCAAACTTATTAATGACTTGTGATGGCAAATTTCCCTAAAGACTAGAAAGTTAATGCTTCAA